>CM059195.1:68188273-68468171 GCA_030323885.1 Branchipolynoe longqiensis
ACGTGTGCTTACAGTGCGAACAATTGGTCTTCTTCATGCCACTTTTTCTACCCATATCACAGTAATGTCAAATGCCAAGCGAGGTAGCGACAAGTGTCAATTTAACTCGGCCAGGGTTCAAACCCAGGTTTGAAATCAAATTCCACGATCTGCCATATGGATAAGTGGGTCCTCAAATTATTTCCCAATCGCGGCTGGAATTTCAATCAAATACGTGTTATTCTTTTGTCACAATTTCTGCGCGTCGATACGAAATTAACCGGAAGTTGCTAAATTAGAGTGACTGAGAAGCGTCTTACCGAGCCCGTCAGTGCCGAGGATGTTGAGCTCTGCGTGCGGCACCAGTGTCAGTACCAGGATGATCCAGAGGGTGTTTGCAACCCCGAACACGACAAGTGCAGAGTTCCGCAGCCCCGTCAGTGATTCTACCAGCGAAGGAATTCACATGTTGCATTGGGATGTTTTTTTTGGGGGGGGGGGGGATACATTCGTTGATTAAGCAGGGAAAATTTCAATCGCGGAGAATTGGTCTTCCTCATTCCACTGCTCCTTGTCATATCCTAGTAATGCAGAATGTCTAGCTAGGTAGCGACAATTATGCATTTTCTTAAGTCATTGGTTTGACTCTATCCAGGTTTAAACATAGGGTCAATACAGTGTAAGGTGCTGCCCCCTGGAGGATTAAAGCAGCACTAGTAAATAGACCTAAGACATAAGCTGTATTCACACGGGCGAGTTAAAATGCCTCACGCAAAACCACTTGCGTAGTTCGACTCAGATTTGCTGTGTGAATGCACGGCTGAGGCGTTTTAGGGCTGAATCGATTCATATAAATCGTTTAATGTAAAACGCTTACCAAGGTGGTCTACAGGAACCGATCTACGCTGAAACGTTTTATTTATGACATCACACGCATGTGCAGTCGAGGGAAACGTGACAGTCGACACCTGAGTGTGTTGACTTTCCGGTAAATTTGCTTTATGAACCTGCTAGGGGTGCACATATATTTTTTTCATCATTTATTTTTAGGGTTTCACTGCCCAGCAGAAGTTTTGACTGTTCCAAACCAATACGATTCAGTCCATACATATCTAGGTCGAACCCACACTCTCTCGGCCGTCGTCGATGAACCCAAACTGGCACTGGTTAGTCTGGACTTGCTCATGCGCAGATATCCACTTCCTACTTAAACCGCCCTAAGTACTGCCTGTGTGAATACGACACACTTTGAAACTCAGCCCGTGTGAATGCGCGCATAGATCGCTTAATATAAATCGCCTTCTGTAGATCGCCTTAGATTTTGCCCGTGTGAATACAGCTATAGGGTCAATGTAGTGCAACGTGCTGCCCCCTGAAGGATTAAAGCAGCACTAGTAAATAGACCTAAGACATAGGGTCAATGTAGTGCAACGCGCTGCCCCCTTGAGGATTAAAGCAGCACTAGTCAATAGTCCCGTGTTTGTGAAGAACGTCCTGGAGTTGGCGGGTAGTCTGTTATATTACAGAGGGTACCAGTTTAAATCAAGCGGTTCGCCATGAGAATGGCCCTTACTGGCAACATGGCGTTAGGTCATCGCCTATCAATCAAATCAATGGTCACCTAAAATGGTTATGTTTAGATAAGCCAGGTAAAGACCAACTGCCACGACTGAGTTTGTCAATTGCAATGACGTCAGAGACGTGATGGTGTTGCATTCTTCCATGTTTTGGGTGGGCTTTCTTTTGTATGAGTCACCTTAAACAACAATGACACTAACAATAAAAACCGTAAATTTGACTTCCGGTAAATCTGACTCCAAAATATTAAGCATATGAGAATGGATATGAGATATGGAAAAAATCGGAAATTTACAGAAAATGGGAAATTTCTCAGACCTAAAATAGTTCTTAGTCTTCTTTTATATTTTAAAAAAAAAAAAAATTCTTTTAATATAAAATAATAAAATAAAAAATAGGTAGCTAACGAGCTAAGAGTCGCCTTCGATTCCCCCCACCCCCGAATCACATTTTGTTGCAGATAACAATGCCACAATTCCGTGTGCTACTATTTGAATTCCTTATGACAAGCCCCCCACCCCCACCCCCACCGCTTCACCTACATACATACCATGGCCGTAATCGATTAACACGACCCGGGCGACTCGGGTCATCCGAGTCGTCAGAATTTCAAATAGAACACCGCGAGTGGAGTCGACAAATACACATGCCGGGTGCAAAACAACCCGACCCCAGTAACCCACCTATTGGCTAGGGTGGCTAGGAGCGATGACGTCACATTTGCGCTGGTACCGTCCTGCAGGATAACAGCCACCGGTACCAGTCATACATATTTTTTGTTGGTAATAACATAGATTAATGAAATGGAAATATCACTAAACTATGCCATCATAAAACAATTAAAATCCTATTTTGCTGTAATTATATTGGCTATTAAAAAACACAAAAAAGGGCCACCATTTTTTTCACCCCGAGCGTGGAGAAGCGTATTCGATTATTCGACCTGAGTCTGCAGGATGTCGCATGCGCCAAAAAGTGGCTTGGGTGACCCGAGTCGATTAATCGATTACGCCCCATATGACGTCACAGAGGGGTGAGAATGAAGCGTTCCTATTACCAGGATGAGTGGTGAATGAATGGGTTTTTACATGCTGGCATCATCTGAGTTCATGTCAAGATGGGTACCAGTGTCGCGGTATAGATTCTCTGTGGGTTTAAGCTGTGTTCACACACGCACTTTAAATCAATTCATATAAATCGACTTGCCTAGTTCGACGCACATTTGCCGTGTGAATGCGACGCTGTGTCGATTTAGGGCTGAATCGACTCGTATAAATCGGTTCATGGAAACCACCTTCGTGAGGTAGTTTATATGAATCGATATAGCTGGTTCCCGGGCGGTGATAGTGTAAAATAGCGGTGCTCGCCGGATACAGGCTCAGGTGTAACTATACACTGGTGCCCGGCAGTGTTAGGGACCGATTAGGCCGAAATCTATTGAATGCGATCATATTTAACAGAATTACATACTCAAATAATGAAATTTAATTAAATTAACCCTAAATTCCAAACGATATTAACGTAGCAGCTACATCGGCGTCGTTATTCATATTGTCAAATCGAGGAGTGTAAACTAAACAAATAGCAGTGCTCGCCGGCTACAGGCTCACCACTAAGGCTGCTGATTCCCGGCAGCCGAAACACTTTCAAATTCGGTGTGTGTGAATGCGCCACTAAATCGATTCATATAAATCGACTTGTCTAAGTCGACATAAAATTGTGTGTGTGAACACAGCTTAAGATTCTACGCTTGGGGTTCTTCGCAAGCACGGTCGCTGGGTGACTTGGGTCTCCCAAGTTGCTAGAAATTCAAATAGAACACCATGAGTTCAGTTGACAAAAACACGTGCCGTGTGCAAAAAGTCCCGACCCCAGTACCTAACCTCTTGGCTGGGTTTGGCTAGGAGCAATGACGTCACATTTCTGCTGGTAACGTCCTGAGCAGTACAAGTCCTATGAGTGTGTTTTTTTTTGTTTTTTTTTTAATAAACCAGATTAATGAAATTGAAATATAACTAAACTATGCAATCAAAAACTACTTTAAATACTATTTTGCTCTAGTTATATCGGCTATGTAAACAAAAAGAACAAGTTTGGATTAAGCCACCATTTTTCCACCCCGGGCGTGGAGATGTGTATTCGATTATTCAACCCGAGTCTGTAGGATGTGCGGGTCACCCGACTTGATTAATCGAATATGCCCAATGTGGCGGAAATGCCGTTCTAACTTTGCCACATGCGCAGAAACCCCGCATAGAATCTAAACCCACGGAGAATTTAAACCGCAACACCGGCACGTGACGGTGGTTTCAACACTTTGAAATACACCAGAAAAACTTGCACTACTTCGCGCAATAAGAGTCTCCAAAACTAAAGACAAACAAGCTAACAGCAGCATCCGTCTACAAGTGTAGCAAGACATGGAACAAGAATTAGGAAAGCACCAAGTTATTCAGGATTCAAATCCTCACTCAGAATCTACTTAAAGCGGTTGTCACACATCACCGGATTGAGGAACGAACAGAATTGTCTAGTCCGGTGGTGTTCAGGCATGATAAGTATCAAAATGTATTAAAATGTGTAAAAATGTTGCGATATCGGGTCAAAGGCCGCTGGACGAATGGACATGAAACGGACATGAATGGATAACCAACGGACGGTAAGCAGACTAAACGGACTCAAACTGGCCAAGAACCGTAGACGTCAATCCGGCAGCATCCGTTCCAAGTTTTGCGCATGTTTAAAACTTGTACCGGATCGGGCCAGATATCAACTTATATGCAACGGATATGCAACAGACACAAACGTGACTTTGGCGGATATCAACAGACTTTTTTCGGTTTCTTTCCGTTTCCACAATCCGGTGATGTGTGACAGCCGCTTAACAGGGAAGGCGGAATTGCGCTATTTGGCACTGTGATGAGTGGACACCCAAACCCACCGGTCACCTGCCACCTGTCAAACCTAACAACCATTGAACCTTCTCTACCCTGATCACCCCCACATCAATTTTACCGACAACATCAGGATCCTGACCCCATTACAATTGCCGTCTCCAGATTTGGTAGGAGATCTCCCTAAAAATATACCAAAATAAGGGCCAAGTGTCCCGATTTGGTGGGAGATCTTCCTAAAATATAGCAAAATAACCACAATCTCCCGATTTCCCGCTTTTAATTTGTAATCTCCCGCCAAATAACCATTTTAGCTTGTCTTGGTTTTGTGTGTTTTTTTAAATGCATATTGTTCATCAGAATGCACCATTTTGTATCACATTTTTAAAGAAAGCCCACCACCACCCTTGTATGAGGAGGAGGCGACCACCCTCCCGCCTTTCAGCCATGCTATTTCTCAAAATGTATAATTTGTGTGTATGATAATAATAATAATAATATTAATAATAGTAATAATAATAATAATAATTTCTTTTTTTTTAAAATATTTATGTATTATTTATTTATTATTTATTAGGGAGATCTCCCTATTTACATTTTGTGCATTAGGGAGATCTCCCAACTCACACGCTCATCTACTTTGCGCTCTGTCTAAGGGATGGGTATGCCTACCTTTGAGCTGGTGGTCGTCGGAGAAGGCTGACGAGGTGGGCAGGAGCTTGTTGAGTCGCAGCGTGTCCCAGAATGCCTGCTCGAGGTCAGTGAGGCGTCCTGTCGGCAGCAGTTCAAGTCCAGCCTTCACCTGCCCTTGCAGCATCTCGGCTAAAAATAGAAACCCCAACAATTCACAATAATCTACCATAGCTGCGACACCGTAAAATCCCAACTATATTAACCAATTTGCATTTTATATGTGTTATATAATTTATTATGTGTATATGAATGAATGATAGTCCCTAATGTTTTCTGGTGTCGTTGTCTGGACATCTATCGCTTCCTAACAAACCCTTATTCTCTTCAGGCCCACCTATAACCAAAGACCCTATAATACTAAGACGGCTCACTCAGCCTGTACTGTGTAATCAAAATGATCAAACCCACCACTTGGTGCGCTGGCTGTTCTCTTGGTTAAACAGGTGCTATATTATATGTATAAATGTATATATGAATGTGAAAGATGTGTGATGATGGCGATGCTGATGATGATGCTGATGATGATGCGTATTTGTTCATAGCAATTTCATATTGATGTGTATTCATACTTACCTATCTCATGTATAATATAATTGTATGTGTTTACATGTGAAACACCAACCAGCAGCCGGCTGATCAAACCCACCACAAGGTGGCACTGCAAAATTTACATGGGAGAGATAGGGAGTGAGCCGTCTTAGAATTATAGGGTCTTTGCTATAACCGAGCACTCTCTGCTTCCCGCCACCTGGGAATCGACTGCAACGGTCTCCCGGTGTAGGACGTTCAAAACACTACCCCGTTGAAAACACTACTGTTAAGTTCAAAACACTACCAGTACATGCGTCCAAAACACTACCCAAGTTCAAAATACTATCATAACATGGGGCTGTAATGCCGCAAAATGTAACCTACTGGTACATATTGGTATACACTGACCATGCTGTGGCGTTTGAAGCATGTACTAATTGGTTTGGCTATTGGGAGTTTTACGTCCTGGCAACATCTAAGGTCATATCAGGACACACGGTCTAGTAGTGTACGCTGGTAGCGCTGCGGCGATTTTAGTATGTATTAGTATACGCTGATGGTGCTGCACATATCAGTAGTATACACATCACTGCCCCCCCACTACTGCATACTGCCCTACCCTACTGCATACTGCCCTACCCTAATGCATACTTCCCCACCCTACTGCATACTGCCCAATCCTACTGCATACTGCCCCACCCTACTACAAATGATAATGACTATGCAGCAATTGTATTCAAACAATAAGAGTAGTGTTTTGAACTCAAAGGTAGTGTTTTGAACTTAAGGATAGTGTTTTCAGCGTGACCACAGTAGTGTTTTGAACCTACCTTCAACTAGGTTGAAAACACTACTGTAGTGTTTTGAACCTAGGTTGAAAACACTACCGTAGTGTTTTTGTGGGGTAGTGTTTTGAACTTATTACACCGGCTCTCACTTCAAACTATATGTAGTTTATATTTGTAATATACAAACTAAATATAGTTGATATACTGTAATATATCGGTGTAAAAGGTGAGCAGAAATACGTGTGAATTTCAAAACAGTGGGTTGGGTTGGGTTTTTTTTTGGGGGGGGGGATACATTCGTTGATTAAGCAGGGGAAATTTCAATCACGGACAATTGGTCTTCCTCATTCCACTGCTTCTTGTCCTATGCTAGTAATGCTGAATGCCAGGCTAGGTAGCGATAAGTATATATTTCTAAATGTCATTGGTTTGACTCTACCCGAGTTTAAAGATAGTCTTGAATGAGCGAGGTCGCTCATTCGGTGTCATTGCTGGACATGGCAGGCTCAAGGCCGAAGCCCTCCCCCCCTGCCACTACTGTGGTGGTGGGAATGATGAGGGGGAAGCCATCTCCCCCCTCCAGCCTATATAACAACTCCTGCCAGCCATCATGGTCAGGCACTATCCTGGGGTCTTCCGGAGCCACCGAAGCTGGTCAGTCTTCTCCAAATGCCCGCACTGACCACTTCCCACCTCCAATATGCCCTCATCACATTTCATTATCCCAATATATCGGGGCCTTCGCTCGTTCGCTTCTTGCCCGATGATACACAGTCAATGTACATGCCGCGGGGCGGGCAGCGCCCGAATAAAAGCCTTGATTAACCCACTCATGCCTCTGAGTCAGCTGTGTCAGTGAGCAATGGTGTCAGCATGAGGTTACAACTAGGGATTAATAAACTCCGCAGAGTGGGCTTACATTCAGTCGGGTATCGCAGCTTATTTATGGCCAACAGGAGGCGCTTCAGGTGACCTGCAAGAGACGACATGGAGTACCTTTGTTATCTATGCACGTTTTTAGGTTGTTTTTTTGTTTCTTTGTGGGTCGGTTATTTTTTTTTTTTTTGGTAAATATGTTTTATTCTACTAAATAGGGTCTGTTGTCAGCACTGAAACCTTGGCCTTACACACAATTTTGCATATATATGGTATATACAGAGGTGCCAAGCCTCCCGATCTGGCGGGCGAAGATTTCCTTAAAATAATCCCAATATCCCGATTTCCCGCTTTTAATTTGTAATCTCCTGCCAAACAATCATTTTACTAGCTAGTTTTTTTTAATTAATATTTTTACAAATATTTTTCGTCAAAATACGCCAGAATGCTCCTCTTTGTATCACTTTTTGTCCAAATTTGCCAGTGCCGGCCCCGACCATCCGTGGGAGAGGGAAAAAAACCTCCTGCACCTTCCCCTTTGACCGTGACGGTGACCTTGAATGTGGCAGTGACCTTGACTGTGGCGGTGACCTCGACATTGGGTGGTGGTGACCTTGACATTGGTGGTGACCTTGACCGTAGTGATGACCTTGACATTGGCAATGACCATGACAGTGGTGGTGACCTTGCTGTGGCGGGTTACCTTTCACTCACCTTGTTTGCTGATGCCGACCTCCTGCCGAATGTCATCTTGCGACATGCTTTTAAGGATCTCCAGTTGTCGCCCGGTGGCAATGTGCATCCGGCGGAAGTTGGCAGTGTACTCGGGAAGTCTGATCACCGTCAGCCACTCTTCGATCGTTTCCTGAAATTGAGTTGGGTTTGCGTTCAACTAATGTGAACTCACTGAATGCACCTAATGTGCCTAACCAAATTCGCGTAGATTACAATTGTTAAATTCGCTTAAAGTTGCCATATTCCAAACATAGTTTATCATAACTAACAACCCAAGAACATGAACACCCCTCCACCCAGATCCAGATATTAAGCCCAGAAGCCCAATCCTGCAACTAATCACCCCATAATTAAACAAACAAACCAGTGTACTCACATTCCATGTTAAAACTCCACCCCCACACCCCATCTACATGATATGTACAGACCTGTAAAGATTTCATTTTAAGAGAAAATAATAGATTGCATAGATATCGTTATAATCCACATCACGTATATGTATCAGCATTTGTTTCATTTTAAATGTCTTCATGCACATTCCGACCTCACACTTCACTGGCTGTCATCTGTACACCTCCACCATAACTAAGTTTAACTTAATCCTGGTAGATGTCACATTAACTGTCTCATATGAAAGTTTTTGAATTATTCCATAACTGATTTTGAATTATACTATAATTAATATATGAAGTGTTCAGGCACAAAAAGTGACAAATCCATTTTAGTTGTTGTCTGTGAAATATAATTTATTGTTGTGCTTTCTAGAACAAATATATCAATAGCATATTGACTAGGGCATTATATAGGGGATGTGGCAGCTTCTGTGATCACAGAGAAAACGGATTTGATTATCGGAATGATGGCAGCTTCAGCTCAAATGTGGCAGTCATGGCTTCATTTCAGCCCGGTGTGGTGGTTTCAGCGTGTTCCCGTGCTCAGACGTCTCCCTCGCTTCTGCGCATGCGTCAGAATCTAATAAACATGGCCATAATCGATTAACACTACCCGGGCGACTCGGGTCATCCCAGTCGTCAGAATTTCAAATAGAACACGGCGAGTGGAGTCGACAAATACACGTGCCGTGTGCCAAAAAAGAATAACTTAGATTAATTAAATGGAAATATAGGTAAACTAGGCCATCATAAAATACTTTAAATCCTATTTTGCTGTATTTTTTATCGGCTATTAAAAAAAAAAAAAAATTCTCCACCCGAGCGCGGAGAAGCGTATTCGACCCGATATTGTAGGATGTGCGCATGCGCCAATAAGTGTCTCGGGTGATCCGAGTTGATGCGAAATCCGCGCATGCGCAGAAGCAACGGGACACGTCTGAGCACGGGAACACGCTGAAACCACCACACCGGATGGTATTTGTCAGTTGTTGTACCTCAACCCTTCATATAATATTGAACTGGATAATATTGTCATTCTTCAATTCACCACTCGGTACAAATTTACCAGCTCCTTTTGACAATATCAGACTACACACGGTATATATACATATAAATAGATGTACACGCACTATAAATAACTGTATTTTCACAGCCAGAAGACCAGTTCCCGGCGCTGACAAAAAGACTTTATTATTCAATGACAAATTACAAGAAATGAAACAAACACAAAAAGTGTGCATATGACCCAGTTATTGGTAGGACGTCCCAGAAATAGGACCCTGTACCACAATGGCATCCCGTCTGGTCTACCGCAAAGGTGACGATATCAGCACCCTTTACTTTTCTAACCCAATCAAAACAAACCGCTTGTGGTTGCGGCGTTCCACTCGCGAGGGTCCCTTCTTATAAACATTCGTTTATCAGGCAGGGCCGAAGCTAGCGTGGGGTTAGTGGGAAATCTACCCCCCCTCTCCCCTCCAACAACAACAAAAATAGTATGTAACCTTCCTGAAATGGCTGGAACTGGCATTTCAGGGCCTCTAGCTTTTTTTTGTAATGGTGGGGACGATACTCCAAAACCACGCTAGAAACTTCGCGACTTCTTCATTCCAAGAATTGATCTCCCCCCCCCCCCCACACACACTAAACAAATCTGCAATCCTAAACAAAAGTTCTTAGCTACCACCCTGGGCAGCTATAAAAGTTACTCATTAAATCACTTCCACCGATGACCTAGATCTGGCTAACTGGATAAATTATATCAATTAATATTATATAAATTATAGTCAGTGAGATATGCTCTGGGGGTTATATTAAACTAATTTGGAATGAGTTATTTCGATATGATATACCCTATGAGGGATTTCTAAATAAAGGGGATGCTGGCTAAAAGGATCTTACCATATTGTACGGTTTAAAATTAAATGATTGTTAGTCAATAACCTGGGCGTGATCACCAATTGTGAGATTGATTGTTGTGTCAGGTAAAGGCCCTGTCACATTACGGCGTATGGCATTAGCGTATGCCGGCGTATGCGGTTTTCGACCCATACACCATCATACACTACGCACGAGGTCCCAGCGGCATCGAAAGCGTATTCCCAGCCTATGCCTAACCTATGCCTAACCTACCCCATGCCTATGGCGGTGTATTCAAAGCGTATCCCGACCTATGCGCGGCGTACTATGATGAGGTTTGACAGTTGTGATTGACAAGTTCAGCATATGCCCAACCTATGCGTAACCTATGTGGGCGTACGCATAGCATACGTCGAGCATATGAGCAGCGTATGAGCCATACGCCGCCAGACGCCGGAAATTTTTTAGCATGCTCAAAAAAATGTTGGACGGACGCGCGTATGAGGGCGTATGATGGTGTATGACGGCGTATGCGTAGCGTATGCATAGTGTATGCGAAGCGTATGACGGCGTATGGGTCGAAAATCCATACGCTAACGCAATACGCCATAGTGTGACACCACTTTTACAGAACGTTGGGGGTACGCAAGAGACACCCGGCGGGTGTCAATCCAGCATACACCCAACCTATGCCAACGTACCCTTAACCTATGCGTAACCTATGCCGGCATATGCATAGCGTACGCCTAGCGTATGAGCAGCGTATGATCCATACGCTGCCATACGCTGAAAATTTTGAGCAAGGAAACAGGCTTGTTGGAGGATCGGCGTATGACAGTGTATGACGGCATATGACGGCATATGCGTAATGTATGCGTAGCGTATGCCGGCGTATACCGACGTATATGACGTAACGCGCTTATGCCGCCGTACGCTCGAGCAAAAAACCCTAATGTGACAGCCCCTTTAGACGTTAGTTGTTTTTTTTTTAGCTTGTTTTATATAATGACACCTCTAGAGCACATTGATTTTTATCATCGGCAATTGGACGTCAAACATATGGTCATTCTGACATATTTCTTTTAAGGAAACTCGCTACCGCCACATAGGCTACTCTTTCCGATAAGCAGCAAGGGGTCTTTTATATGCACTTTCCCACAGACAGAACAGCGCATACCACAGCCTTTGATGAACCAGTTGTGGACCACTGGTTGGAATAGAAAATAATCCAAACTGCAAATGGATCCACTGGGCAGGATCAATCCGATGAGTGACACCTTCACAGGTGGATACTCTACCGCCTGAGCTATGTCTCGCTCTTCGTTAGAGGTTAGAGGCTAGGATTGGATATCAGTTAGAGACTCTTGACTTGGATCAAGCAGGATAAAACAAGTCACCGCAGATAAAAATATCCACCGCTTGTTTACATGCCCTGGTCTGGGCACACCACTGTGTTGGTGGTCACAAATCCTAAAGCGGGTGAGAACATCTTTCTGTGGTTACTATGACAACATCAGTATCCCGGCCACCTCTCGAATGGTTCCTTACACAGTAAGACTGGTTTTGGGGTTTTTTTGTTAGTAATATTTAATTCCATCATTAATTGCATTGTATCGGGTTTGTAAATGGGGATCCTCCGCCTTGGTGTGAGCATTGTCAATGTAGGTTGACATTGCCTCATATTTTGGTGAGATGTCCTCACCTACAGCCAGCTAGAGATGGTGTGCTTGGTAGTTAAGGTGTGATGGAGTTGTTTCGATTCCATCCACGACTCATTGTCAAGTTTGAAAGAGACAAATTTTTACCATGAATTTTGTTCCCATAATTAATTTGATTGAATTTGATCGTACTGTTGTTTTACACCTAAAGGCCCGTTTACAGTTTTAACGACATGTGACACCATCAACTTTACACTGGTTGGCGCCGTGTGATGGTGCAAAACGGTGGGGAGTGAATGTGACCGTGAAAGTTTGAATGCTTTGACGCACACGGTCGCCAACGTCGACCTATTCTCAATGTCAACGCAGTAAAAAAATGTGTGCTGCAGCAATGCTATGTCTATGCGGAGCATTTATTTTTTGCAAAATAAATTTTAAAGCTTTCATTGGGTCGATTAAAAAGATCTTAGTGCGAAATTCAAAAGGAAGATCTGAAGCAATTTCCTTTGAAAGGATTCAAAAGCAGAGATAATAGTGAAAGTTGGGTTATCCTGAGTGTCAGTCTGAACTGCCGATGTATGGAAGCGCTGACCTTGAAAGTTCAACATAGTTGAACTCTGGTCAACGCTTGTGCCGTGTTGCGCCGTCTAACGACATCAAGCGTTGATGTAAAGTCTAAATGGGAACATTAGCTTGCGCTGTCTAATGCCATGTTGCACCGTCAAAAGTGTTAACGGGCCTTTATACAGTTCTTTTGTGGTTGTTTTTTTATACCAGAGTTTGATGCTTATATCATTTATTGTATATTTGTGTGTACTTTAAATATAAATCAGCTGCTTACACAGTTCTCTTACCACATTAGTCTTGTTGTATGCTTATCTTAAATTTGTTTGTACTTGAAATATTAATCAGTTGTATAAACAGTTCTCTGACCATCTTAGTCTTTTACTGTGCTTAACCATTGTATGCCCCCCAATAGCCAATGTTTACTTTTTACACTGGGGGCGGGTCGTTAAACAAACAAATAAATATCAATTATATTAGCTTACCTCAATATTGCTTATGATTTGAACGCTTTCGTCCCTTTTATTAAAGCTTCTACTATCGCTACATAATATCACAGCCAGTAGCAAACTTGTAATACTGATACACTTCCCAAATCAAATGTCTGTTTCCTAAATTTTCACTCCTACCTTCTTACGGGTCTAGGAAGGAGTCACTAAGACCGGTAGGCGTGGATAGGGTGATTGCATCAGAGAGCCTAGGTAGTTTTATGGTTTGCATCCTAGCCCCGCAATGGTTACAAGTGTGGGTTCGAACATTGCTCTCGGCACAATATTTCCAATTTTCATCACCCTCACGACATATTAGTTAAATGGAGAGCGGCAGTCAAGTAATGAAAGCAGTCTTTGTCGCATCGCGACCGACAGCATGATGATGATGATGATGGCTTCACTCGTACAGAACTGTTCTGGGTTAGGCTTGCGAGACTGGTGAGAAGACAGCGAACTATCTTACCGGCACAAAAGGCTCCATATCTGGGTCCCCCAGCGTCCCGATCTCCGCTAGCAGTGCCTGGCGGTGAGCTCTGACCTGGACGCCCAAGGTCAAGAGGTCAGAGTCCGTCATACCCACCAGGAACGAGGTGTCATCGTAGCCGGCCGCCTCCAACATGCCAGCGTACTGAGTCTGTGAGCAGAGAAAACGCCATCGTTAAATAGCTTGTTTGTTTCTTTGAGGTTTACGTCCTGGCAACATCTAAGGTCATACCAGCGTACTGAGGCTGTGAGCAGAGAAAACGCCATCGTTAAATAGCTTGTTTGTTTGAGTTTTACGTCCTGGCAACATCTAAGGTCATACCAGCGTACTGAGGCTGTGAGCAGAGAAAACGCCATCGTTACATAGCTTATTTGTTTGAGTTTTACGTCCTGGCAACATCTAAGGTCATACCAGCATACTGTGTCTGTGAGCAGAGAAAACGCCATTGTTAAATAGCCTGTTTCTTTGTTTGAGTTTTACGTCCTGGCAACATCTAAGGTCATACCAGCGTACTGAGTATGTGAGCAGAGAAGACGCCATTGCTAACTAGCTGGTTTGTTTGTTGAGTTTTACGTCCTGGCAACATCTAAGGTCATATCAAGACGGATTGGTGACTAGCTGTGCATAAGAGATGCCCAGTGTTGCCAACCTGGAGGTACTGAGAATCCTTGAAGTTTTGCTTTGCAAACCTGGAACCTGAGTGGCGGGAGCTGCAAACTTGCTAGGGGGGTCCGGGGACACCTCCCCTCCCCAGAATGTTCTTTTAAATCGCTATAAATGGGCTATTTGAGGGCATTTACAAGGGGATATAGGCTGATATTTTAGCACATATATAACATGATATTTACTTGTATTTCATCAAAAGTACAGAAATTCTTACAAAAATACAGAAATTTATAGGAGTTTTACAAAAGTACAAGAATTCCTGGGATTTTGAGGTCGATCCTAGACTCTTGATGTGACTAATCAGAACCATCAATTTCCGTGACTCTCATGACATTTCCGTGAGAGTTGTCAACACTGGATGCTGTAGACATCCTGATACAGGCTTATCACTTACCAAATCAGGAGTGGACAATAAGCTTACCCTAAGGTTTCCCGGAAGCCACTCCGAGACGCGGCTGACCCTGTGACCTGCGTCCTTGTAGTGGAACTGGAAGCTGGCGACACGCTCTGATGAACACAATGGGAATGACCATCATAATGAGTATCAACGTAGTGCAGTTTAAGCTGCATAATCCAATAGCTTTGAGTTTCTGTCATATTTAAAAATAAATAAATGCCATTAGGTTCATTGGTTTGATCTATTTTACTTTAGTTTGGAGTAACTTTTATTACAAATGGCGAAACCTCAGAGATGTTTGCAATGATGACATCCAAATTAAATTCGGTGTGCATAAATTTTAACCACTGCAGGATTGCATCTAAAATAATTGTTGCTGTCCTTTGATGCAAATCTGACCATTTCAGATTTCCATGTACATTTTAATGTAGGCACATAGATGTGATTAACAAAACTGACAAAATAAATACAACTAATCTTTTGCCGTGACTATGACCATTGCTGCCATCATGGCATTACACCATCAGCAATCAAGCAGAAATGTTATCATAGAAGAATCACTGGAATTACGTTAACCATGGCCAATCAAATGGCAGGTTATAGAATTAGCAGGAGTGACTTTCGCCTTTCGCAAACAACAACATCAACACCCCATCTACCGGACGTGGTGGCCTAATTGGTAGAGTGCAGGCTTCAGGTGCGGAAGGTCGGGAGTTCTAATCCCGGCTGAGTCAAACGAATGACTTATAAAATTGATACTAGTCACTTCCCAACCTGACACTCGGCATTAATAGGATTGGAAACGGACTGGTTAGCAGTGTCAGGATATTCTGTCTGAGTTAGATATTGGGTCATCATGCCAGCGGCCTGGTCTGCCAGTGGGGCAGCACTATAAAGTCACCATGAGTGTGCACTTTCACAAGTTGGTACCCATCCTGATATGACGTTAGATGTTGCTAGGACATAAAACAATAACAAACATCTCGTCTCATCACCTGCGCGCAGACGGGTTGTTCTGCCCTTCCATGACCTTCTGAACCTGTTAACTTCCGGTTGGTTCCCGGTTTCTTCAGCAGCTGTCCCCATTTCCCTCACGTCATGCTCAACGTCACTCTCAGTGACGTCACTTGCGGCATCCAATGATGTGACGTCACGTAGGTCTTTCCAAGGTTGGCAGCAACTTTTTAGTAAGTAAAATTTGATATTTTTGGTAAGGCATTGTCAACATTTGGGGCTATATTTTGTTCTGAATTATATTTGATACAGTGAATACCATGGTTCATGCTGGTAAATAATATTGCTAACTTTTTTATCACCGAAATACAAGATTTTGCATATGTTTAGACACAACTGCCGTCAGATGGCGGACTGGTAGATGGCAGAGAAATGGCCTTCCAGGGCCGCGTTCAGGGTACGCCTCCGAGACAAACAGTGCCTCGAAAATGGCCACCGCCATAGGGGGCAGCCATTTGCAATGGAAACGAAGCACCCTGATTGGCTGAAACCACTGAATTCGGCGGGCATTTTCGAGGCACTGTTTGTCTCCAGTCTGTAATAGGAGGCGTCTCTGAGACGCAGCCTGAATAGAAATAGGCCAAAATGTGTCTCCGAGACGCCTCCGAGACGCCTCCGAGACGTCGCGGAGGGATACCCTGAATGCGGCCCTGGTGCATACTGAACACCACCCAACAGCCCAGGCTTGCCTGAGTGCATCCCACAGCCTGCTGAGGACGCCTTGTTTCACGCTGGTGCCAGACATCGTCTTCACCTGGGCCTCACGTGTTCCCCAAGACCGGTCCGTCAGGTTCACAATGCTGTAAGGAACAGATGTGCAAATAGTTTGTGTTTGTTATTGGTTTTTTTTATTGTTATTGTTTTTTTTTGTTATTATTTTCTTTGTTATTGTTTTTTGTTGTTTTTTTTGGGGTGGGGTTCCGTTTTTTTTCTTCTTTTTAGTTGATTAAGCGGGACAAATTTCTATTGCAGACAATTGGTTTTCCTCATTCCACTGCGCCTTACCCTATCCTAGTAGGCCTATAATGCCGAACACCAGGCTAGGTAACGACAAGTATAAATTTTTAAGTCATTGATGATTTGACTCGGCTAGGGTTCAAACCACATGACCTACCAAAATGGGAAGCAGACGCTCAACTCATTCAGCCACCCCGTCTATTTTAGTCAGTCCACACAAATTCAAATTTCTCCACCTCTATCATATAGTCTCCGGACCATGCCCGAGGAACCATAGCCTTTACACATGTAGGTAGGGGAAAGATAAATAAATCAGAAACAACTTAAGCTGTGAACACACTGGACGCGTATCTCGCGCGTGCGTCAAGCGTCGCACGTGCGTCAAAAATCAAAATGTATGTAATAAAGAGAACCCGAACACACTGGCGCGTGCGTTTCTCGCGCGTGCGTCGCGCGTGCGTCACGAATCGCTTTTGGAGTGATTTTTTATGCTTGACGCATGGCTTTTGACCGAATTTGCCCAACTTTGCCCGACTTTGCCCGACCACACAGTGTGTTATGTGTGTGTCCTTCCATTCCCCCTCCTCCATTCCCTCCTCTTCTGTTCCCTCCTCTTCCGTTCCCTCTCTTCCATTCCCCCTCTTTCGTTCCCCCTCTTTCATTGCCCCTCTTTCGTTCCCCCTCTTTCGTTCCCCCTCTTTCGTTCCCCTTCTTCCATTCCCCCTCTTGGGGAATGAAAGAGGTGGAATGGAAGAGGAGGGGAATGCAAGAAGGGGGAATGAAAGAGGGGGAAAGCAAGAGGGGGGAACGGAAGATGCGGGAATGGAAGATGGGGAATGGAAGATGTGGAATGGAAGATGGGGAATGCAAGACGGGGAACGAAGATGGAGAATGGGAATGGAAGAGGAGGACAGAAGAGGAGAACGGAAGAGGAGGACGGAAGACGGGATGGAAAGGGAGAATGGAAGAGGAGAATGGAAGAGAGGGAATGGAAGAGGGGAATGGAGAGGGGGGGAAGAGAGGAGGAAGGGGGGAATGGAAGAGGAGGGACAGAAGAGGAGGGACGGAAGAGGGGAACGGAAGAGGAGGGACGGAAGAGGGGATCGGAAGAGGGGAATGGAAGAGGGGAATGGAAGAGGGGAATGGAAGAGGGGGAATGGGAGAGGGATGGAAGAAGGGGAATGGAAGAGGGGGAACGGAAGAATGGGGAATGGAAGAGAGGGACAGAAAAGGAGGGACGGAAGAGGAGGAACGGAAGAGGAGGGACGGAAGACGGGGATCGGAAGAGGGGAATGGAAGAGGGAGAATGGAAGAGGGAGAATGGAAGAGGGAGAATGGAAGAGGGAATGGAAGAGGGGGAATGGGAGAGGGGGAATGGAAGAGGAGGGATGGAAGAGGGGGAATGGAAGAGGGGGAACGGAAGATGGGGGAATGCAAGAGGGGGAACGCAAGAGGGGGGAAAGCAACAGGGAGGAAGCAACAGGGGGAATGCAACAGGGGAACGCAAGAGGGGGGAACGCAAGAGGGGAACACAAGAGGAGGGAATGGAAAGGGAGGGAATGGAAGAGAGGGAATGGAAGAGAGGGGAATGGAAGAGGGGGATGGGAGAGGGGGGAATGGAAGAGGAGGAATGGAAGAAGGGGAATTGAAGAGGGGGAATGGGGGAATGGAAGAGGGGGGAATGGGGGGGAATGGAAGAGGGGGGAATGGGGGGAATGGAAGAGGGTGGAATGGGGGTTTTATATGGGAGGTGTGTACCAGCCTTTAGACGCGTGGCAGACGCGTCCAGTGTGTTCGCTATTTACGCGTGAGAACCGCATGACGCACGCTTGTACTTGACGCACGCGTCCAATGTGTTCGCAGCTTTAAAGTTGCATAGTCCGATAAAAGCATAACATTTTCGAAAGCAAAACACTTATCTAGATTTAAACCGACATATCCAATTTGCATACAAGTGCACTTATTAAGAACGTGTTACTACATAGAAGGGTATACTATGTCAATTTAATAGAACCTATCATTGTTGAAACCTATGGGAACAGAGTTTTGACAAGCACACCAAAATTAATTTTCCATGTTTACACATCAGATACCTCCGAGGTTAGTCATTTCTAATCATTAATAGTTGGTAGCGACGAACATCAAATTGAACTTAGAAATGATTAAATCAGCGATGTGATACCTGTAGGTTAGGAGGAGGATGCAACCAGCGGGCAGACACCACAGGTACCAGATACCGTGCAAAAGGCAGTAGGCCTCGGGGAGATGGAGCAGGGCGGCCATCACGAACACGAACACCATCAGCATCAGGTAGAGGCCGAACACGGAAATAGGCAGCAACACCTCTGTAATGGGAAAGGGCACAAGGCTGATGGTTTTTTTTGTTTTTTTTCTTTAAGATTTATTCTGCCTATCATGGATAAGTCTGAATAGTCTTGGATTCACCTTTAGACAGTTGGTCGATAGAAAGCCCAAGCCTACACTTTTACCGACCCAAGGGATTTTTAACCTCGCACACCACATAGACATGGTATGAGAGCAACTGGCCTTTGATGACACTATAAGTTATACACAGCGGTGGAAATCCAAATTGGCAGAGGTGATGGCATTAGATTAGGATTCTGGCCTAGAAAAAGTCAGACACTCTAACCACTCTAAACACTTAAGTGCACCAGTAGGCCTATCTAAGTTAGATATGGCAGTTCAAATCTAGATCAGTGCTTTAAAAGATTTGATCCTTTTATCAGTTTATGCAACTTTAAATTAACATAAATGTTGTTTCTTTGCACACTGCACATTGAAACCACCACCACCTCTGCAGTTAATTCCTACTGAAGCAGTTTTTGCTCGGATTTAGGCAGAGTTGTCATTCACCCCCCCCACCCCCACCCCACCCCCCACCCCCCCACCCCAATTACTCTGGATTGGGGCAAATCTTTTTATTTAATCCTCGTACCCCTTCTCTTAAGCCCCGTTCACACACGGGCCTTAAGTCGCCTCATGTAGTTCGCCTCATCTAAGTCGACTCACATTTCCCGTGTGGACACTACGCTGAGGCGACTTAAGCCTGAGTCGCCTCATCTAGTTCGCTTCAAGTAAACCACCTCGCGAGGTAGTCTAGATGAAGCGAACTAACTTAAGTCAGCCCATCTTGCTTGTTTGGACGGTAGCGGTTTACTTTGAGGCGGCTTAAGCAAAAGTGCATATTATATAATTTGGTCTATGAAACTGCTAGCTGTGCACAGATATTTTTTTCATCATTTATTTTTAGGTTTTCACTGCCCAGCAGAAGTTTTGATCGTTCCAAAACAATACGATTCAGTCGATACATATCTAGGTCGAACCCACACTCTCTTGTGGTGATGTCGACTAATCGAAACTGGTGCTGGTTAGTATGGACTTGCTCATGCGCAGATATCGATTTCCGCCTTAAACCGCCCCAAGTACTGCATGTGTGGACATGACTCACTTTCATGCCTAGTTCGCCTCATCTAGTTCGCCTTATCTAGTTCGGCCTAAAGTTGTGGGTGTGAACAAGGCTTAAGTCTAACAGAGCACCGTGGTGGAGAAGGAGTCGTGGGGACATGATCAACACGTGGAACTTCCTGAATGCTGAGTATAATGTGGATGAGGTCTTGCTATTCAGATGCATACAGGGAAGCAATACCAGAGGTCACTCTAAGAAGCTTTTCAAGCCAAGGTACAACAGCTCACTCAGAGGGGCCTTCTTTTCACAGCGAGTGATAAACATGTGGAATGAGCTACTGGAAGAAGTGGTGGAAGCAGCTACCATGAATCAATTCAAGAATGCGCTGGACAGGGCCTGGGCCAGAGAAACATTCCTGTACTATTTCGAGGCTGCTTACCATTAGAGCTGAGAGCTACGAGCTTTGTATAGGCTACCACAAGCCTGCATCAAAGAAGAGGATAATAATAATAATATAATATGACAATGGCAGATTATGGAACCGACCACTTGGGGTGAAGGCGGTAGGTAGGAAGCTGGTCACGTTGCGGCTCCCCTCTCGGCTGTCGTCAACAAGCTGCACAATGGTTCCCACGGTCACTGCAGCCATCACAAAGGAACCCAGCACGGTCAGCAGCTTAGCCACCTAGCGGCACAATGAAGCATCAAGAACGGTCGTGACTCAGCGGTTTTGTAATTGTAGTCTTCTTGAAACTGGAGTGTTTTTTTCCTTCTAATTTAAATAATATTTTTAAGTTGCATAGTCCAATGATTTTAAATTATCTTCATATAATATGTATATGTATATATTAGTTTGTAGTCACTTTTATTTTAAAGGGTTAACTTTCGACATATTTGAAGTGGAAATATTTCAAATTAATCTTGGCATGCACACCAAAATTATAACTTCAAATATATCCAAGATTAACCGTCGGCAGTGACAGGTTCTATAAGATGACTTAGTATTCCATTTTATGTAACAACAAACATTCTTTAAAAGTGTCTCACTATCTAAATTGGACAAGAGGAATCAAATCTAGATAAATGTTTTGGTTTGAATGAGCTAACCAATCCTTGCTCTATCCTAGTAATGCTGAGAACCAGGGCCCATATGCCTGGGTCGGTGTTAGCGAGCCAAAACGTTGGTAGGGGGAAATTCCACGTTTAGCGGTGAAAAGTGGCATGCAAGAATAGGCCTAACACCACAACCTTAAACTAGGTTAGGGTAACCCTGTTCCATAGGTGGTTTAAGGTTGGTGTTAGGCACCGATTAGGCCCAAATCTATTCAATGCGATCATATTTGACAGAATTACATACGCAATAAGTGAAATTTAATTAATTTAACCCTAAATTCGAACCGATATTAACACCGCCGCCGCATTGGCGGCATTATTCATATTGTCGAATCGAGGGATTTCCCAAATCTATAAATAACTTCACATTTATCTATAATCACGTTTAGCTATAATCAAAGTGTTACGCGCCCCTACATACCACGTGACCTGATTCCCCACTTTGGTGATATAGCTAAACAGTGACATGCTTTAACACCAAACGCCGCCAAATCTGACCCATGCATACGGGCCCAGGCTAGGTAGTAACAAGTATCAATTGTGTAAGTCATTGGTTTGACCCAACCGGGAATTTAACTTTCTACTGATTCGGCCACCGCGTCCGGTTTATTGTTTGGCTAGACTGGTTAGCTCAATGTTAGGATCATGTGACTGAGTAAGATATCAGGTCATGGTATCGGCGGCCTGATCTCCTAGTGGGGCAGCATTATAAAGTCGCCATGAGTGCACACTGTCACAAGTCGGTACCCGTCCTAAAATGACCTTAGATGTTGCCAGGACGTAAATATCCAACAAATAAAACAACATCCAAGCAGTAAACACTTATGGTGGCGTTATAGTGCTGCCCACTGAGATGCCATGCCGTTAGCATCATGACCAAAATAACCTGAGATGTTGCCAGGATGTAAAACTCCAACAACCAACCAACCAACTGCTTGGATAAATGGAAGGATGTAAAATTAAATAAGACATTCAATGCACCGGGTGAAATAATGATAAGCAATACACCTGCTTACCCGAAGCTGCGCCTCTGGTCCCGTGAGCAGGCAGACGATGACATAACCACACGCGCCTGCGTACAGCAGCGTCATGGTGACGTACTGGGAGACGCCCCATGCGTAGTAGACGCCACCCGTCATAACCAGCATGCACACGGCCGGACTGATCTGCGTGAAGGCGGAAGGAGCAGAGAATCTACAAAGTCTGTTGTATAGATGCACTCGAGGTGACATCATAGAAATATATAAGCATATATCTGTGTTATATACCATAAAGGCTCCATAAATTAAACTGATGTATTATCGAAGGCTTGAATTTTAAGTATGTGCAGCCCATGTCGTCGTCCCAAAGACGTGGAGGAAGACGACAATGAGGAGGGGGAGGTGGTGGTGGTATTGGAGGAAGAAGAGGTGGAGAAGGAAGAGAGGGAGGTGGAGGTGGTGGTGGAGAAGGAGGGGGAGGAGGTGGGGGATGAAGAGGGCAGGTGGTGATGGTGGTGAAGGAGGTGGTGGTTGTGGAGGAGGAGAAGTGGGAAAAGGGGTGGAGGAGGTGGTGATGGTCATGATGGGGGAGGGGAGGAGAAGGAGAAAGTGGAAGAAGAGGTGCAGGAGGAGGTAGTGGTGGTGATGATGTGGGGGAGGACGAGGAGGGGAAATTGAAGGAAGAGGTGGAGGAAGTGGAAGAGGAGATGGTGGAGGAGGAGTTGGAGGAAGGAGGAGGTGGTGGAGCGGTTCGAGGAGGGGGTGGTGGAGGGGTAGGAGGAAGACGGAAGACGGAGGAGATGGTGGAGGTGGAGGAATGAGGAGGTGTTGGAGGAGGTGGTGGTGAAAGAAGGAGGTGGTGGAGGAGGAGGTGGTGGAGGAGATGGTGGAGGGGTAGTAAGAGGACGAAGGAGGAGATGGTGGCTGTGAAGGAAGAGGTGGTGGAGAACGAGGAGAGGGAGGTTCTGGGGGAGGGGTGGTGGAGGAGATGGTCTAGAGGTAGGAAGGGGAGAAGGAGAAGCAGGAGGAGAAGCTGGAGGCGGACAATGAAGTCCGCCTCCAGCCTACTACATAATGGAGGAGAAAGGCGAGCACCTCACCAGCGTGGCGAAGAGCATGGCGGCCTGGTAGAGCAGGAAGAGCAGCGAGATGTGGCTGTTGAAGTAGTAGACGGTGCGCCACTCGACCAGCAGCAGCGCCAGGTTGGCGAGCGTCGAGGGCAACCAGCGGCGCCGCTGCTTGAAGAACTCGTCAAAGTCCTCGGGGCAGAAGGTGTGGTTGTCCGCCGCCGCGCTGTACTCGAGACGCCACCCGCTCTGCACCTGCGCACCCCACCAATCAGTCAGGGTTTGCCAGATTACAATTACTACCGACGGTTTTAATCCCCATGATATTGTGGGGGGGGGGGATAAAAAGGGGAAACATTGCGCCTAGAGCGGGAATCGAACCCACATCTCTTGCACTCCGAGCTAGTGTGCTAAGCATTACACCATTTAGGATCACTGATGTCATCACCCTATCCACACATGTGATTCCTTGCCTGAGAGGTTAGTGCAGACTACTACACTCGTCCTCCTAGAGTTGTCTTTTAAATGGTTTATGTCCATAAGTCATTTAATGATTACAATTACATGCAGGCAATACACATAAGCCGTGTTCACGCGGGAAAAGTTTAAAGCGATTTAGACAAGGCGAATCATATGAATCGATTTAGACGCCCGTTCACACGGGCAGTACTTGGGCCGGAAATTGATATCAGCGCATGAGCAAGTCGATACTAACCAGCGCCAGTTTCGGTTAGTCGACATCGCCACGAGAGAGTGTGGGTTCGACCTAGATATGTATGGACTGAATCGTATTGGTTTGGAAGGGTCAAAACTTCTGCTGGGCAGTGAAACCCTAAAAATAAATGATGAAAAAAATATCTGTGCACAGCTAGCGGTTTCATAGACTAAATTATATAATATGCGCTTTTGATCGACCGGAAAGTCAACAAACTAAGGTCTCGACTGCGCATGCGTGTGACGTCCTTAATCCGCCTCAGTGCGTCCACACGGGCAAAATAAATCGGTTCACAGAAATCGATTCACGTAAACTACCTCGACAAGTGGTTTACAGTATCCGGATCACAGGAATCGATTCAGCCCTAATCCGACTCAGCCGCCCGTTCACACGCGAAATGTAACCCAAACTAGGCAAGTCGATTTCTACGAATCGCTTTACATTGCCCGTGTGAACACGGCTTTACATATATACATACACAGGATAAGTTCAACAACTATACACTGCGTAGCTTGTACAGGGTCCTGGTCATGGCAACCAACTCTACTCGAGGTATCAATGAGTGTCAACAAGTGTCAACGAGTGACAACGAGTGTCAACGTGTGTCAACAAATGTCAATGAATGTCAATGCGTGTCAACAAGTGTCAACGAATGTCAACAAGTGTCAACGAGTGTCAATGAATGTCAACGTGTGTCAACAAGCGTCGATGAATGTCAATGAGTGTCGATGAATGCTGACATGTGTCAATGAGTGTAGAGAGGGGTGTTCCTACCAGGAGGGTGCACAGCCAGCGGTCCTCGCCCATGTCCTTGGTGAGGAACTCTGAGGCGCGCGTCACTTCCGAGGCGTATGTGGGCAGCACGTGTCTGATGGCCTCCGCCCGGTACACGCTGAAGCACCCCGGGCAGCACAGCACCGTGCCCAGCACGTGGTTCGCCGCCTGCAGCACATGCGACAAGCTGCCTGTTTTTTTGTTTTACATCCTAGCAACATCTAAGGTCATATCAGAACGGGTACCGACTTGTGACAGTGCACATTCATGGCGTGTTTTGTGTAACCAACATAATGTAGCAAATGTAACACACATATTTATATAGAGCCTATATAAACAAATCCAAAGCGGTTTTGCAGATTTCCAAATTTAAGAGGCTAGATCGATGTACCCGGTATATTAAATGATACTAAGTTAATATTTCTCAGCCTGCCATATTTTAATATAATTTTGGTATTGACTTATGACATTGCACCTATATAGTGCTTCCCACTGGGAGACCAGGCCACCGGCACCATGACCCGATATCCAACTCAGTCACATTATCATGATACTGTGCTAACCAGCCCTTGTCCTATCCTAGTAATGCAGAGGACCAGGCTAGGTAGTGACAAGTATCACTTTTGTTAGTCATTGATTTCACTCGACTGGGATTCGAAGTCTCGACTTTCCGGACAGGAAGGCTGCGCTGTACCGATTCGGCCACCAGGTCCGGTCACGCAACAAGCAATGCAATCACTCAATGTCCTACTGCTGCATACATACAGTAACTGCACTCACATATATACATATCCAGGGTAGGTTTAACAAGCATACGGGATGTAGCTTGTACAGGATCCTGGTCACAGCACCAGTGTTGTGGGGTGATGAAAATAGGAAATATTGCACCTACAGCAGGATCTGAACACACACTTCTTGCCATTCCAGGGCTAGCATGCTAATCATTACACCACCTAGGCTCCCTGGTGCAATCCCCCCTGCTAACGCCTACCTGTCTATGTGACTTCTTGCAATGAGAGGTCAGTGCAGACTTTTACAATAGGTTTGTGTGCAGGTCCTTATTACAGTTAATACCTGATTTCTAATGGACAATTCTGAATCCAGCTCAAGCGGCCACCTGTGAGCAGCGAATCTTTGCCATGTGTGAACAATCTTTCAATGTACAAACGCTTCTTGTCCCATTGTTACACTCCCCGCAATGACAGGACACCTGCTATGTCAGGACAATATTGGTCTGAATGCAGAGTGGTCTTTTTAAAGATGGTTGATACTGTAGATCCACTCACCTTTTGGAACCAGTGTCCGATAGCATAGTCGAATATCTGGTACCAGACTATCGGACCGGAACCCAAGGGGTAGGTGCGCGCGCACACAGCGCCCACCTTGTGGTCGCGTATGATGAGGTCGAGCAGGGCAGCAACAGACACTGGGTTGAAGTCGACGTCAGCGTCCGTTGTTAAGATCAGGGTGTTTGTGTCTGTGGCTGCAGCGCAAGGTCAGGACAGTAACATTAATTTTTTTTTGAAGATTTTGAAGATTTATACTGCCTATTATGGATAAGTCTGACTAGACTTGTTTTCACCAGTAGACAGTTTGTCGATAGAAAGCCCTAGCCTACACTTTTACCGACCCAAGGAATTTTTAACCTCCCGTACCACATAGACATGGTATGAGAGCAACTGGCCTTTGATGACGCTGTAAGTTATACATAGCGGTGGAAATCCAAATTGGCAGAGGTGGGGGCACAGGGAATCGAACCACCGACCTTCAGATTAGGAGTCCGACCTAGAAAAAAGTCTGACACTCTAACCACTCCGACACAGAGAATACCAATAATACATATGAATTATAATAACCTACTATGCAACCTTACTGGGCGCAGTGGCCGAATCGGTAGAACAGAAAGTCGGGAGTTCGATTTCCGGTCGAGTCAAACCAATGGCTTATAAAATTGATACTTGTCGCTTCCTATCCTGAGCATTACTAGGATAGGTAAATGACTGGTTAGCTCAGTATCAGGATAATGTGACCGAGTGGGATATCAGATCATGGGGCCAGTGGCCTGATTTCCCAATGAGGCAGCACTATAAAGTCACCATGAGTGCTCACTGTCACAAGCCGGTACCCGTCATGATATGGCCTTAGATGTTGCCAGGACTTAAAAACCCAACAACCATGTTATGACTATAACATGACAGGACGTCAAACTCCATCCAACAACAACAGCCTGCACAGGATCATGGTAATAGGTCCACTGTTACAGTAAAATAGGAATATCAGGCACAACATTTGTGATCTAGGCTTTAGCAAGAATAATCACAATTTGTGTGCTGTTTTATACGACAATTAGGGTATGAATGTCATGTGGTTACTATAACTTGATATATGGGCCCTATTATTCAGCTGAGGATTATTTGAAATCACTCCGCCCATGCACACTAACTATTATTACCAGTGATAAAAATAAGTCACAAATTTTACTTTTCCACAGGACAAGTCTGGTGTGATTTTTACTTGCGTGTCTGAATTTTCACTTTTCTCCATTTTATACATTTAATTATTATTAGTTGCTAATTTGCTTAACTGGTTAATAGTAAATTAATGCTAGTGTCTAAGTATTGCTATATAAATATTCAGCGCAATATATGGGTTATTCTCCAAAACTGGGCACCACATATTTGGTATCCACGTTACGATGCTGATAATTAAGTCTTTGTTTTATTGATAGCAAGTCAAATAATTAGTCTAGCCTCTGTCTATTAGGTATTTTAGCAGTTCTCCATGTATTGAATTTAATCCACAAATGATATCAAAATTATTATTGTATGATTTTGCGCTAGAGTGAAAATGTGAAAATTTACACATTGACACCATACATGTAGCCAAACTTTTTTTAAACTTATTTTTAAACTTTTTTCTTGTAAGTCATAACCTTGTCTGCTTAACAGTAATCAATAAAATCGTGTTTGACTATGTTGTATGTGTTAAAATGAGGCTCTGGATGTGTCTTTGATTTTCATGTTACACAAGTGATATTAATGTATTGCTCAATTGGTATAAGATCCAATTCAAAAAGTGAAACTCCTTTTTTTCAACTTTGACATATGCACAACATGCATACCTTCATAGGACATTGTGTTAGGCTATTATATGGAAGGATTTTTGCTATTATTTTGAAGGTTTTCACTTTTGGTTTCCATGTCACTTTTGTGCCCAGTTTTAGAGAATGACCCATATACAACATGGACCTGGTTAACTTTAAATATCATGATTTTCAGCCCAAAATTTTCATTTGTCCAACCACAAAGCTCAAGCCATATTCTGCTTTTGTCCGTGCTTACTCTCACTTAGCTTGGACAAGCGGACATGCCTTATTTCGAACGCTGATTACAAGTTGCTTCTTTGGAGATGTGAGTTGATAAGAAGGTGCTCACCTCCCTCATCTTTGGTGATGAAGTAGTCCAGGATGTAGGACATGTACATCACCTGACTCCAGCGTTTCTTATTTTTCACCTGAGAAAACAAGCCTTGGGTTAGCTAGCTACCTTAAGAATTGAAGCCACACAAACCAATGTGCCAAAAGTGAGAAAAAATGTAGGCTGAAATAAAAAGATGTCGGTAGTAATAATCATTATAATTACAAAAATGTAATTTTGTGTACAGAATTATTAATGGATATTATATTAATAAAAGATATTATTTTGCCCATATGAAGGGATATTCTGGAGGGTTGAAGCTATTTCAAATGAGTCGAAGCTAAGGGTCGAGTTTTATTTTAAATCAATGCGCTCACCTACAATGGATACTAAATATACCTACACGGGAGGTACTTTAGGTCTATCCAGTTTTATTACAAATGTATTGAGATATTTCATTATGATGGTAAGCAGGACACGAAGGCCAGCCGCTACTAGATATCGCTTCGGTCGACGCCTCGCGAGGATTATCTAACCACGATAATCATTATTCTGCCGCATGATAATAGCAGTATTTAATATTATTTGTTATGAAGCTATAACCCAGTCACCCCGTATGGTACTAGTGCCATTCGAATAATAAAACATCCCAGTATCAAAGTAAGACATGTGCAGTTATAGATACAGTAGTACCTCTCTTCAAAGGACTACTACAGCCAAACCAATGCTGTCCTGATATCGCAAGTGTCCTGCATTGGAGTGACTGGGTGTGGTGGCCAAATCGCTAGAGCGCAAGCCTCTCGTGTGGGACATCGGGAGTTCGATTCCCGGTCGAGTCAAACCAATTACTTACAAAATTGATACTTGTCGGTTCCTAGTTTGGCGCTTGGCATCTAGGTCAATTTTTGGTTTAGCCAATTTTATGCTTTCACCAGACTATTTATTCTGCTGAATAAGTTCTTTTGTCAGCGCCGAAACACTAGTCTTCCAGCCATTTTTTAATTCGGGATTATTCGCACAAACATGGTATATAGAGTGAGATATATAAAGTGAGCTAACAATAGCTGTTGAATACACAAATTTCAGGATATAGCACAATGGATTTCTGATAGTTAAGTACAGGTTGCACAGCAATATGGCAACAGTTGTGTCATATGACTACATCAATATTGATTAGACAAATCGATGTGAGTATTTTAACGGTAATTAGAATGTAAGCAGAAGTTATTGTCTGCATTCATTCGATAAAGTTCTAATAAGTTTTAACGTAGGATGTAGCCAGTTGGAGACTGCACGGCTTTAATTTCGGTGACCGGATGAGACGTAGTACTTCTAAGAAGGTGTTGGCTGTATGGAATGAACGCTTAGTGTGGCACCTACCAGCAGGTTGTCTTTCAGGTGCATCACCAAGTCCATGCCACGCTTACCGGGGATGACTGTGGGCAGAACCCATCGCAGCTGCAGCCCATAGGGCGTCTCCGACTTTATGCAATCCTTCAGGCGGAGACCTAAATGTATGAACCTTCACGGTTGGTTGGTTGGTTGTTGGAGTTTTACGTCCTGGCAACATCTAAGGTTATATCAGGACGGGTCCTGACTTGTGACAGTGCGCACTCATGGCGACTTCATGGTGCTGCCCTACTGGGAAATCAGGCCACCAGCACCATGACCTGATATCTCACTCAGTCACATTATCCTGACACTGAGCTAACCAGTCCTTGCCCTATCCTATTAATGCCGAGCACCAGGCTAGGAAGCAACAAAAATCAATTTATTCCGTAGGATAGAGGTCTCCAAGGAAAGTAGCACAAACCCCACTTTAAATAATAATGAATTTGAAGCTCTTTACAATGACATGTTTACTTAAGGAGATTGGAGTCAAAAGATATGTTGGAGCCCAGGACACATACGGCTCCTTAGAACAGAAAGGTGAAGGTCATTTCACAATGACTGCAGTTATTGGGTGTAGGGGAACCATCTGTCCAGAAGGCAGGCTCCATAGAACAGATTGCACGAAGGTGACCTACAGGTCGGCCAGGTCAGGGGTCAAATCAATCTGGGGCATGTATCAGTTAATGTGAATGTAAGCCACAGGAACATGTATTTAAAAGGATTATTGATTGGTGCTTGCTGGAGATAAGCCTACGAATTGATTACATTATGCTTAAATCATGTGATGCTGAAGAAGGATGTGATTGGCTAAGAATGCAAAATAAACCCAGAGGCGATCTCACTCAGAACCTCGGCTTTGACAGTTGTTGACCATTTGTAGCTTCACTTAGTGCACAATGCCTACAGACAAACAAGTAACCTTCTCAGATCAGAGGGATAGTGGTTTTAAGACTATAGGATGAAGGCAATTTTACTAGATGAATAAAATACATTTCCTATATCTCTTTCACTCTCCCCGTAGATAAAATATTCACCCAGTACTTACAATAGGGGTGAATAACAACGTAGTCTAAATACAGGGGAAAATTGCCTTAGAATGGAACAGGAAGTGGAATTCCTGGTTCCAGTATCCATTAGCTACTTATATTGGCACAGAGTTGGTGAAATGGGAGAATGTGCAAAAAGACAAGATGGCGACGGTAGAATGCAGTAGATTTGACTTTAAAAGTCTATTAAACTACATGTTTTTATTATATTTTCCAAATCAAAAGTAGCGGGTATATATAAAGATATACACAAAGAAAATATTGTGCTTCTTGAAATAAGAATTTATCTGCTCATTTCATTTACCCCAGCCTTTCGGCAATTTTTCTAATGGGTTGTTCTTCACCCCTACTGCAAGTACGGGGGTGAATCTTTTATCTGCTCTCCCCGTAACGATACAGCGAATGGTAGACAGGAAGTGTGAACACTTATTTGACTCTCTTTTTTTTTTTTTTGATACATTAGTTGTCCCAAGCAGGGGAAATCCCAGTCACAGACGACTGGTCTTCCCCACTCCACTGCTGGTCGATAGAAAGCCCGAGCCTACACTTTTACCGAACCAAGGGATTTTTATCCTGCCACACCACGTAAGCCGTGTTTACACGGGAAATTGTGAAGCGATTTAGGCAAATCGATTTATATGAAGCGATGTAGTGATGCGTTTACACGAGCGAGTTTGAAAGTGTGTCGGCGACCGGGAACCAGCAGCATTAGTGTTGCGCCTGTAGCCGGCGAGCACTGCTATTTGTTTAATTTACACTCGTCGATTCGACGCCGATGTAGCTGCTACATTAATATCGCTTGGAATTTAGGGTTAATTTAATTAAATTTCATTATTTGAGTATGTAATTCTGTTAAATATGATCGTATTCAATAGATTTCGGCCTAATCGGTCCCTAACACTGCCGGGTACCAGTGTATAGTTACACCTGAGCCTGTATCCGGCAAACACCGCTATTTTACACTATCGCCGCCCGGGAACCAGCTGAATCGCTTCATATAAACCACCTGGGAAGGTGGATTACATAAAGTGAATCATATGAAGCGAATCAGCCCTAATCCGCCTCAGAGTCGCGTTTACACGGCGAATGTGATGCAAACTAGGCAAGGCCATTTATATGAAGCGACTTAACTCGCCCGTGTAAACACGGCTATAGACATGGTATGAGAGCAACCGGCCTTTGATGACGCTGTAAGTTATACACAGTGGTGGAAATCCAAATTGGCAGAGCTGGGGGCACGGGGAATCGAACCGCTGACCCTCAGATTAGGAGTCTGACCTAGAAAAAAGTCAGACACTCTAACCACTCTGCCACAGAGAACATAACAACAAAAAATTGTGTTGTGAAGCTGTTTTCTCGCACCTAGGGTCTTGCCTGCCGTGACAACCAGCTGCAGAGCGAAGGAGGTGAGTCGCTTGTGTCGGACTCCGTTGTCGAAGAAGATGTGAGCCTGGAAGCGTCGGTCCGACTGCTGCTTGGCGCGGTTTATGCGACCCAGTGAACGCAGCAGCTGTCTCATCTCATAGGCAGCCTGTCAAGGTCAACTCCAAGGTCATTAGGACTACCCACCGCTCGAGGAAAGCTTCAGCCGTGCTCCTTATAATAATGTTCTAATCCCACCACAAAAATAAATATTTATTTTCACCCACAAAAATTTTAATTATTTTGCTACAAAATTATTTGTTACCTTTTTATGGCGTATAGGGGAAAAAATTGTATATAGAGCCTTTTCCCCCCGAGGTAGATTTTTTTGTTTTATTTTAAATGTATGTGGATTATTCTGTTGGTCTAAAACGGGAGGAGTTTATAAGAGTTTTAAATATAGGCAATAGATGATTGCCAAGTTGTGTAAATGCACATTTCATCAGCAGGACAATATTTTGAAACAACCAAAGTGTTTAAAAGACTTGTGTAAGTGCATTTTCTGTTCAGCAATGTAATATTTTGAAACGACTAATGTATTCAAAAGAATCGTGTAAAAATACATGATTGACTAAATTGATACTTGTCTCTACTTTCTCTCATGATCTCAATTACTAGGATAGCGCAAAGGCTGGTTGGCTGGCAAAGTGTCAGGACAATGTCACTGAGTGGAATTTCAAATGACGGTCCTGACTGCATGGTCTCCCAGTGGTTGCAGCATTATAAAGTCACCATGAATATGCACTATTACGAGCCATCCAAAGTGTTCAACATGCTCATTGTCATACGACGGGGGAGGGGGGAGTGGGTGTCAGTCGAGTACAACTTTTATCGTTTAATAAAATGTTTATATTTCTTTTACAATATTTGTACATTAGTTGATCAAGAGCAAGGGAATTTTAAATCATGATCAATTGGTCTTCCTCATTCCACTGCTCCTTGTCCTATCCTAACAATGCCGAACGCCAGGCTACATAGCGACAAGTATCAATTTTTAAGTCATTGGTTTGACTCAACCGGGGTTCGAAGCCGAGGGTTTGAATCCTGTGACCTACCAAACTCATCCAGGCACCCCATTTGGGTCTGTAATGAAATGTCGATGTGTACTACATTAGGGGAGGTGGGAGGCGATCTGGAAGAGTAGTACAGCGAAACCCCGTTTTAACGTAAATTCGGAGGAAAGAAGAGGGGAGAGGAGACGGGGGTCTGGAAAAGTAGTACTCTTTGTACTACCTTGAAATTGTTGACAACTTTCGATGACCACCTACAAGTCTGTAGGCCTACCCTTCATGATATAACCTCAGGCTTTGCTAGGACATAGAACCCCAACTGACCTCCCTGTACATGGTGGTGCAGATGAAGACCCTGGAGGCCTGGGCCTCCAGCTGACGGTCGCCTTGCGTGTCATCCGTCTGCTTCGTCTTTCTGCTCAGGAGCAGGTGTTGGTCGAGGAAAACCCCGATGTATCCAGGCAACCAGAACAACTGGAGCAAAGTAGCGGGGGGTTAAAAAAGTTTGTTTTATTTAACGACGCCCCCAGAACACATTGATTTTTATCATCAGCTATTAGACGTCAAACGTGTGGTCATTCTCACATATTTCCTTGGCGGAAACCTGATACCACCAGATAGGCTACTCTTTCCGATAAACAGTAAAGGGTCTTTTATATGTGCTTTCCCACAGACAGGATAGCACATACCACAACCTTTGATGAACCAGTTGTGGACAACCAGTTGTGGACAACTGGTTGGGACGAAAAATAGCCCAAACTGCAAATGGGTCCACTGAGCAGGATCAATAGGATGACCGACACTCTACAGCCTAATCTACGTCCCGCTCCCTGCAAAAAAAAGAAATATGCAACTAACCTGGGACTCTTTCTCCATGATGAAGGCCTGGCCTTGGAAGACATAGTAGCCTGTGGACAGCAACTGGGCGAGATACAGGCACAGTGCACTCGGCACAGCCAGCGACAGGTCTGCCATGTGCAGGGAGCACCTCGCAGTGCCTATTTACAGGGTTAGTGAGTGATTAGTTGGTTGGTTGTTGGAGTATAACATCCTAGCAACGCATCTGAAGTCATATCTGTCTGTTTGCTAATTTGTTTGAGTTTTACGTCCCAGCAACATCTAACGTCATATCAGGATGGGTACCCACTTGTGACAGTGTGAAATATAAGGCTGTGTATCCATAGGCTGTTCCCTTATTCCGTGTTCACTTGTGACCTTGTGACCTGATGCGTCACACAGACAATGAACCTGTGAACCTTAGTGGCCGTTCCTAAAGGTTGGACCCAGGGACTGTATGACCTTGTGCATGGCATATGTGACATACATACTGGGAACATAGAGAATGAACAGGTCCATTGTCTGGGTGGGGCATCACAAAGTCAAAAGTGAACACTGAACAAGGGCCCCTGTGGTAGACCATGGGGTCATGGGTTCGAATCCTGGTCGAGTCAAACCAATGACTTTAACATTGATACTTGTCGCTTCCAAGCCAGGCACTCGGCATTATTAGGATAGGGCAATGACTGCTTGGCTCAGTGTCCGGATAATGTGACTGAGTGGGATATCAGGTCATGGTGCTGGTGGCCTGGTCTCCCAGTGGGGCAGCACTATAAAGTCGCCATGAATGTACACTGTCACAAGTCGGTACCCGTCCTGATATGACCTTAGATGTTGCTAGGACGTAAAACAACAACAAACAAACTGAACAAGGGAACACACCACACGGGAACAGTCTATGGACACACGGTCCAAAATAGTAATATCGCATAGCAATTTGGGTCAAAATTGCTTCTTTTTTTTTTAAGCGCAGCAAAGGCACCTTCTGCTGCACACGCTCTATATTCAATTAGGTCTCTTTCAATAACTGGAAGAACTGATCCTTACGGATAACTTTGATTATTGTCGTGATACATATCACAAAATACGATTCAGAGCTAAAGTCTTAGTAAAGATCAGTTCTTCCCACAGGACATCATTTCGGTGATTCAATAAATCAATTGAAGTCAGTCAAAGCTGGGATCAGTGCTCCTGCTGTTTTGTAAATGAAGATTAACTTACAGATCCCCTGACTGATCTAGACCCTATTGTTCATCGAATACCAGCTATTTATTACAACAAAAAGAAACCACTGGGGGACCTCAGTGGACATGATTGAACCCGGAAGTGACGCACTTAGGAAGCTTTGGACATACCGGAAGTGCCAGCCAGTAAATCCACATCACATGACTCCATGTAGACGACGAGGATGAATGCAAGTGGAGTGGCAATGGTCAGCGGCAGGGCAAAGGCCAGTCTCTAAATGGGATATAAACATAGTTCATCATGAAGGCAGGGACACCATACGAATAATGCAGCGTCTTCATCGAACTGAAACCGCCGTTTCATGTCAACCACCTACAATGACAGTGATATATATACAAATATATACACAGTAAAACCTCTCTAACCGACCACCTCCACAAATCGACCACTTCCCTATATTGAGCGCTTTATTTGGGTCCCAAATGATCACCCATACAATACCTATGTAACGATTACAAAAAACTCCCTGCATCGACCACCTCCCTAAATGGACTACTTAAAGTAGGTCCGATGGTCGGTCGATTTAGAGAGGTTTTACTGTATGTACTATATAATTTATTATATGAATATAGATACGGGCTGTTTGCTTTTTCTGCTAATTTATTGTTATTATTATTTAGTATGGTTTACTGCTATTTTATTTCGATGTACCCGCCGGCCGTTCCCTTCCTGTACTTTGGCTGCCTTTCGAGTTGGCTTGACACCAAGCTGGTCATTTCTTGACAGTTCGAACGCGCCGGAGAAATGCATTCATTGAATGTTTGTTGCTTTATGTACAGTAGAGCGGCTATGCTCGGTCAAGAGCCTGACATAAAACATTTGCTTCCTCCACACCCCTGCCCTTGGTCTTCTCCTTATTAAGCATAGTAGTACTAGAATATTTCTATCAAACTAACGTGGCGTGTGACTAGTTACGTAAATATTATTCAGCAAAGTATCTGTTAGTCGTTGGTAGCACGGTCCGGTGGGACAGTGTATCCTATGTGTTTGCGCAGCACTGTGCTGCTTTGAAGTCGGGCCTGCCTAGCTGGCAGCCCGCACTTGGCTGCAGCAGCACGTCCAGCCCCAAGTGCGGATGCACGATACAGTATCTGCCTCCAGGCGGCAGAAAAATTTGCTTCATGAATAAATGTAGGGGCCTTTTAGAGGTACCAGCCAGAGGAATTACTCATCCAGCTATATATGTCAATGGTCTTGTCTTGTTAATTCTGGTATGAAGCGTACAATAATGTGGCGTGTAACAAGTTACACAAATATTATTCAGCAAAGTGTCGGTTAGTCATTGGTACTATGGTCCGGTGGGACAGTGTATCCTATGTGTTTGTGCAGCACTGTGCTGCTTTGATGTCGGACCTGCCTAGCTGGCAGCCTGCACCCGGCTGCAGCAGCGCGTCCAGCCCCACATGCAGATGCACGATACAGTATCTGCCTCCAGTCGGCAGAAAAATTTGCTTCATGAATAAACAGAGGGGCCTTTTAGAGGTACCAGCCAGAGGAATTACTCATCCAACTATATATGTCAATTGTATTGTCTTGTAACTTGTGGTACGGAGCATACAATCATATTTATACACTCGTTGTTTAACTCCAACTAACCACGTCCTATTTTAAAACTTATTACAACCTTACCAAATGAACACAGAAGATAACTTCTGATGTTAGCAGCAAGGGCCATATTCACAGTGAAATGTTGCCAGCATTTATTCCGTCAGTTTTGTTAATCACGTTTTATATACTTACATTGAAATTTATACAGAAATCTGAAATGGTCAGATGTGTGTTAAATGACAGCAAAAGTTGATCTTGTATGCAATTTTGAAGTAGTTAAATTTATGTCAAATGACAGCAAAATTGAACTCACAAAACACTTTATAAGAATGACTGGAGGCGTTCTCTGTGTCGGAATGGTTAGTGTCTGACTTTTTTCTAGTTCAGACTCCTAATCTGAAGGTCGGTGGTTCGATTCCCCATGCCCCCAGCTCTGCCAATTTGGATTTCCACCACTGTGTATAACTTACAGCGTCATCAAAGGCCAGTTGCTCTCATGCCATGTCTATGTGGTGTGGGAGGTTAAAAATCCCATGGATCAGTAAAAGTGTAGGCTTGGGCTTTCTATCAACAAACTGTCTAATGGTGAAAACAAGTCTATTCAGACTTATCGATGATAGGCAGTATAAATCTTCAACAAGGAGGCAATAGTCCAATTGTTCTTAGGAGCTCTAACATTTGTTTGTGTTTTACTTTGGTGCTTGCTGGATCAAGTTGATAGTGTTGGGGTGTTTATCTCAGTCAATCGTTGGTTGTTGGAGTTTTTAAGTCCTGGCAACATCTAAGCTCATATCAGGACGGATCAGTGAATGGTTCCACACTAAGACATTCTGACCGGAAGATGACAAGCACCAGGGTGTTTTCACACCTCTCACATTATTCATGCTTTGACCCAAATGGAACATTTAAATAAATAAAAATGAACCCGGTGCACAGTATTTTTACAGCAGTCACACTGCTTGAATTATATAGTAAATAGTTGGCTCCTTCTTAAACTTGCTCTGTCAAATGCTCTCCAAGCACATCTTTGCCTTGTTTTTCAGGTGATGCAACCGAATATGTGGAGGGAGAGTGCTGAGATCTGTAATGTACGATTAACATCATAGGTGGAATTCTATCATCACATGACCGAGAGCGGATACACCTCACAGACCGACATTTTTATTTTTTAAACTAGTAGACCAGACCGGATGGCCCAATGAGTTGAGCGTCTGTCTCCCGTTTTGGTAGATCATGGGGTTCGAACCCACGAGTTTGAACCCTAGTCGAGTCAAACCAATGACTTAAAAGTGTATGCTTGTCGCATCCGAGCCAGGCGCTCTGCATTATTAGGATAGGACAAGGACTGGTTGGCTCAGTGTCAGGATAATGTGACTGAGTGTGATATCAGGTCATGGCACTGGCAGCCTGGTCTCCCAGTGGGGTAGCACTATAAAGTCACCATGAGCGCGCACTGTGACAAATCAGTATCCGTCCTGAGATGACTTTAGATGTTGCCAGGACCTAAAACTCCAATAACCAACCAACCATAAACTATTCATCTACCAACTACTTAGCTAAGTACCAGGGCATGGCAAGACAGGTTTTAATGTTAATAAAATAATTACACCTACCTCCATGGAAATGGTACAGGCAAGCCACCCTAACAGGTACGCCACCCCACTGAGCATCAGCGTGGAGATGAAGTAGGGGAACAGCGGGCTGGTGGCAGAGATGGAGGCGGCGCCGGATCGCAGCGAGCTGAGAGTGACGGGGTGAGTTGGGGCGAGTGGCGTGTAGGCGGAGAGGAGCAAGGCGAGGCCGGGGATGAGGACGAGCTTCAGGGAGCTGGTGAAGATGGAGCTCTTCCAGCGAGCGCTCAGCATGGGATGAGCAGCGACGAGGGTGGCCAGGTCCTGCGGGGTTCATAAGCATGATAAGTGGAAGTAACGAGGAAGACCCAACCAGCACACGCTTGTTCGGTCTGCGCTTGTTAGGTGAGCGCAACTTCTGGGGGTGAAAACTTGAGCCGTTTTCAGTGTAAATCAGATGTATTCAGCCATATTCACAAATTTTATTAAATAGACCAAAACAGAGCCCTAAATACCTGCCTTATGGTTGTCAAAATGCACCCAACCTATGATATACACAAACAAACCAAAGTAAACATATTAGAGAACAGGAGAGTAATACACCTAAAAACACTGGCATTTGGGTATAGTCGAGAAAAAAGGTACCTAACCCAGCCGCAAAGGAACACCAGAGCAAACAATGCACCAATACTAACACAAACCAGAAGTCACATCAAAGCACATGAAAGAAGTACACTAGAAATGGCTGCCAAAGTCTGTAATGCCCAAACGGTAAATGAAAGACAAATTCCTGACCTAAAAACATTAAAAAAATATCTGTGCAAGGTAAAACCAGGAAACCACCACTGAACTGTGACCAAGAGGGGGCATGTGATATGTCACGGCCTGCCAGCTGGAGAGCTCTTGGAAGGCGCTCAGGCCATAAAACTCAGCAGCTATCAAGAAAACCACACATCAACCACATACCAACCATTCATTGCGTACAAGCTTATAATATGTAAATAGAGTAGGCTAGTCTAGGGATAGGGTAGAAGGAAAACAATTATCAAGAAAAAACAAAAAAACCAACATAGAATTACTAACCACAAAAAATAACTACAGGTATAAGAAAATGAAACCGAAAACTGTCCAGCATTGAGAACAAGCCCGATCATCCGGGCTTATATGGTATGGACAGCATAAACCCCCTATCAATCAACAAAATATTCTTTTTTTTTTAATTGGCTTAGCATCTACGCAGCAACAAATGCCTAAATTTGCATAGTCCGATAATTTTGAGTTTAAGTCATTTTCTGAGATAAATACATCAGGTGTTCCTTTGTAATCATCTACTTTACTTTTGTTTGAAGTAACTTTTATTTCAAATGGCTAACTTTAGAGATATTTGAAGTGAAAACATGCTACATTAATTTTGGCAAGCACATCAAAATTCTGACCCCATAGGCTTCTGCAGTAACATGTTCTAGGAAACTGACTTGGTATTCCCTTCTGTGTGGCAACACGGGCTTTAATAAGTGCATCAGTATCTAAGTTAGATACTGATGATCTATGTAGAATCAAATTTAGGTTAGTACTTATACTTATTTATACTTATCCTCTTCTGTTTATATATTAAGGCATAATAGTCTGTTAACAGATTCGGCATGTCTAAATATGACCTCTCATAATTATAGTGGTCATGCAGTGAGGACTGACTATACCGATAGTCCAAAATATATCAAGTCTGTTTTTCAATGCATTTAGTGATGGAGTTTTGACTCTTTTAGATGGAAGCCTAGTTCCTGTGTTTGCTGCTTTATCAAGGAGAAAGGATTTCCTCACTCGCCAGTTTTTTCGTTTTGATAATTTCATGCTGTCATTGTACTATGCAGCTTTAATAAAGTGTACCAGTATATAACTAAGATATGTACCAGGCATGTGCTTGGGTGCAGGGGGGAAAAAATGAATTTTGGTTTAGGTTATCGTGGGGACACACAGCATCCCACTGAGTCATGAGAGGGATGCAAATAGTGTATTTCAGAGGTGTTTGGGCAGCCAGAAAAAAACGGAATTTACCCAAAAAAATGGAATTCCGGTTTCGGTGGCCAGAAACAAAACTGAATTCCAGTTAAAACCGGAGAAACCACATGCGTGATGTAGGCTTTATGGTTTTGGAAATGTGATGCTTTTATCGGCTATGCACCTTTTAATTTAAATGAGTTTACGTTGACGCTGTTGAGATAGGCAGGTAGGCCTACACACCTGCTTAGGCGTGACGTCATCCACCCGGGAAAACCTGCCGTGCACTCGGTCAATGAGGCCCTGGAGGTGGCAGTTGAGGCTGGGCAGTAACTGGAGGCGCTGGAGGGGGCTGCACCAGGCGATGCTCAGACACAGGAGGGAGACGGGCACGGCCCACAGGGCGGGCCCACAGCGCACACGGCCCGCGCAGCCGTAGAACAGCACGGCCAGCACAGTTCCGGCTGAACAGGGGACCAGGAGACGGTGGTTAAACTTAAAGGCCGTAGCAGGACTATAGCCGTGTTCACACGGGCAAAATCTAAAGCAATTCAGCCAAGGCGAATCATATGAATCGATTTAGACACCCGTTCACACGGGCAGTACTTGGGCCGGAAATCGATATCTGCGCATGAGCAAGTCCAGTCTGACCAGCACCAGTTTTCGGTTAGGCGACGTCACCACGAGAGAGTGGGTTCGACCTAGATATGTATATACTGAATTGTATTGGTTTGGAACGGTCAAAACTTCTGCTGGGCAGTGAAACCCTAAAAATAAATGATGAAAAAAATATCTGTGCACCTCTCGCAGGTTCATAGACCAAATTATATAATATGCGCTTTTGATCGACCGGAAAGTCAACAAACTAAGGTGTCGACTGTGCATGCATGTGAGGTGCTTAATCCGCCTCAGTGCGTCCACACGGGCAAAATAAATCGATTCACAGAAATCGACTCACGTAATCAACCTCCACAAGTGGTTTACAGTATCGGGATCACAGAAATCGATTCAGCCCTAATTCGACTCACACGCCCGTTCACAGGCGAAATGTGCGTCGAACTAGGCAAGTCGATTTCTACGAATCGATTTACATTCCCCGTGTGAACACGGCTTATATAACAAGGGTCCCAGTGACAAAAATATTTTTTTAATCCCAGAAAAACTAGGGGCGTGTCTGGGATCATGCCCATCACCCTACCCCCTTACCATTGGATTGTGTAGCTTTAAGACAGGAACTACTGTACAGTGCAATATAATTGATAAATAAAAATGAAAGCAGAACTCAATTAGTTATAGCTTACCTATGGATAGTAGAACTGAGAGGACGAGGGTTAATGCTAGACAGTAGCGACGTCTAGCGGAAGTACTCGGCAACCGGAAGAGCGTTTGGAAGAGCATCCAGACCGCATGCACGAGGAAGACTCCATTCATGAGAGAGACACTGACGGAAAGTGAAACTTCCGGTAGAACTCCAAGAACGAAGATGACAAGTCCCAGAGACTCCAGCCCCGCAGCCAGCGCCCCCTGTGACGGATTAAACGATAGTAATATAAGGTCAAATCCCTTATTTACTCGCTTGGAGCGCTAGTAGTCTTGTGATTTTCACAGTACCGCTATTCATATACAGACTTATTCTGTATTGGAGAGCTTTTATGTTAATGCCCTAGATACAAATACTAACATATTACTTGTTTATGGATTTTCAACAATATTGAGAAAAAAATTAATGGAGCAACTATGTCTTGTTCCTTTCCTGGGCCTGTATGCATGGAGCGGTGTTAGCGACCCAAAATGCGTTTATGGCGGGATTTCTGGTTTAGCGCAAAAACGTTGCTATGCATGGAGCAGTGTTAGGTCTAACACTGAGCGTTTAAACTCGGAAATTCTAACTCTGCTCATAGCAGGTTTACAGCGGTGTTAGTGTTAGGTTAGTGTCAGGATGGAACCCAAATCTACTCAATACTATCATATTTAACAGAATTACATACGCAATAAGTGAAATTTTATCAATTTAACCCTAAATTCGAACCCTCCTTAAGGCTACCGCTGCATTGGCGGCGATATTAATAGTTATATTTTCGAATCGACGAACGTAAAGTAAACAAATCGCCGCCCGCCAGCATCGAACGTCGTCCATGCGGCGGCGGTTTGTTTACTGTACGTTCGTCGATTCGAAAATATAAATATTAATATCGCCGCCAATGCGGCGGTAGCCTTAAGGAGGGTTCGAATTTAGGGTTAAATTGATCAAATTTCACTTATTGCGTATGTAATTCTGTTAAATATGATAGCATTTAATATATTTGAGCCTAATATATGGCTACAAATGCAGAGGGATTTCCCAAATCTATAAATACATTCACGTTTAGCTGACACTCACCATTTAAGCGCCCATGCATACGGCTTGACATAGTTCTCTACGACTCCGATAACCGGAGATAGGTACCCGGAGTTAGAGGTATAACACCACACGCCACTAACACAGCTCCATGCATACGGGCCCTGATCATTTTGGTGTACAGGTAGGAAGATTACAACACCTTGGGTGATGCAAACAAAATTCACATTACCATATTTTATTAAATTTATTTGATCTTTCTGAATTTAGTGGCTTAAGCATAATATGGCTGTTTTCTCTGTTTTACCAGTTATAACTTACCTGTCCTGAAGTTATCATTAACAGTTTGTTATGTAAAATACTTAGAAAATCTTACAATTCTCAAATTTGTTTACAAATAGGCTTTTATTCTCTGGGCATTTATTTAGCTATACATGGAGACTTCAATCAAACCTCTGCTGGAGAGAGTGATACATATTATTAGCTGGACAAAATGCTGAGAGATCTGCAATTTCACCACTGACATTATTGCAGGTGCAACAACTCACCAGTGCATCAAACAACTTCTGCATTAAAATCTAGAACGGTCTAGATAAAGCTCTAGAATCGGAGTTAGCTTTTCTCATGTTATTCACATTTTTATTATGTAATGATGGTTTATAGCAAGAAGAGAATATGACTACTGTAATTTTATACATTTTTAAAGCAGGTTCTTGTTGACATATTTGGCACTTTCGGAATTTAAATCCTGGAAAGGCCTAGCTTTTTGGAGAGTGAACAAACTACCTGGGAAAGTAAGACATTGACAAATATGTACACAAAAATAGCATTATATAGCTAGAGTATAGTTCTATAACAGACCATTACCTACCTTTGCGTAGACTAAGTGCAATAACACTTTTTAATTTCTAAACTGAGGCACATATGAAATCACTCAACCCATACATCATTGAAGATGAATTATCTTGGTGAATGAGGGCATTCTGCTTGGCTGAATCACACTATTGCCATATGAAATCACCAGAAAACAACAAATAGCAAAATAGCTATGTAGCTTGACAATGAAAATGAAGGGATCAATTGTACATATTTGAAGATATAATTAATAGTTCTAATGGGTGAGTGCAGTGATTTAAAATAGACCGAAGCCAAAGGCTATGGCCCATTTGAAAACACTCCGCCCACCCACAAGGACTATTACATTTATGATTTTAGAGTATAGTAAGTATCCCTAAGTGTAAGTGCATGAAATCTCTTCCAAGAACATCATTAAAAGAATGCATAGTTTTTCATGGCAGGCTAAGTACGACGATAGTAAATTATCTTTAGAGAATACACGGTAGTCTACTGTTGCTTTAATTCCATCGCATACCTACTACTACTTTAACTTTTAGGTGGGTTTAACTGTAGTGAATATCCTATGTTATTTCCGATGTGAATAGTTCAAAGCCCAATAAAATACCTCCCTGAAAAAGAAAACGGTGGAAATTTACTTTCGATAATTTTTTTAATTTATAGTGAGTGTTCGGCCTATGAGTATGAGACGCTCTCCCCCTCCCCCGGGGGAAATCGCCAGGACCTGCGAAAATGTGGCATCACTATAAGTATAACTTAGAATATAAGCGATGGTTATTAGGCTAAATTGTTCGTATTCAACTTAAATAGCAATGGACGGATATTAAAACAAAAATACTTGCAGCACAGAAAGCTGTGGGAGTCGGCCAGGGTCGGTCGGCACTGAAGCCTGCACACCACACAGCTCTTACAAGAGTTGTCAATGGCGGCACGACCAGCATCGACACCAGCATAACCAGCGCCTCCTCGCCATGTCGTCGTCTGCCACCGCCGAGGTCAAGGCCAGGGTCAAGGCCATTTCCGCCGTCACCGCTCACGTCCCATCCGTAGCCTGTCACCAACGTCCGGCGACTGCTGTTCACGCGGAGCTCGTGCCCGATGTAGACGACGCCGACCTTGCTGAAAACGAGACAGAATGTAAATATGGCCGAAATTAGAACGCCGACCAGCCATTTCATGAAAGTCAGCCACTTGGAAGGTGCGTGCGCAGCCTCTTCGTGCTTGTGCAGCTCACGCTCCACTTTGGACAGCCCGGTGACGGTGAGCGGCTGCGTTGCCATAGTGCAGTTCGTCTCGCGCCGGTCTCGCGAGATGTCGGCGGGTTTCCGCGATACGACCACGTGACTTCTGGCGGGCGCTTGTTGGTGTTGTTTCGGACGTGGCGGGAGGTGGGCGAGGTGTGTGGCGTCCGGTTGGAGTCCGTCTGCACCGGATGATGGTGGTGGTGGTCCATCAACTCGCTCATCCATAATATATATCTATAATTATGTAGGCCAACGCGCGTTGACAAGTGACTTGCACTTGGGAATTCCCCTGGGTGGCAACAAAAAAAAAGAAGAAAAAAGAAGCAGATGAAGAAACCAATCGGCCTAAAGTAATGCTTCAATTGAATTGATCATTTGTATATTGCTCAAGCTGGACAAATTGTAAAACGCACTACATTTCAGCTCAATGCAATACATTTCAGGTGTTTGTGTGTGTGTCTGTGAGTGGGTGTGTGAGTGTGTGTGTGTGAGTGGGTGAGAGTGTGTGTGCGCGGGTGTATGCGCGTGTGTGTATGTGTGTGTGAGTGCGAGTGTATGTGTGTGTGTGTATTATGTATGTATGTATGTATGTGTGTGCGCGTGTGTGTGTGTATGTATGTGTATGGGTGTGTGCGCGCACCTACCCAATGCTTCCAAAGCATTATGAATAAATAAATTTAAAAACCCAGATTCCGAAATATGACCCCGGCTACAAGTGAAAATTGAGAACGATAACACACTGATTGTACAATGAATACAGGAAAGAAACATAAATAATGTTCAATAAACATGCTAGTGTATTTTAAATAATGGATTGATATTTTTGTAACTAGTTTTACTCTAGAGGTTCATTCTCTAGCATACAGCCACATCAGGGGGAAATGGTTTCTTTTGACAGACGTAAGGCTCTGTCACACATCAACGGATTGGGGAAATGGAAAGAAAAAGAACAAAGTCCGTTGATATCCGGCAAAGTCCGGTTTGTGTTTGTTGCATATCCGTTGCATAGCTGTTGATATCCAGCCCGATCTGTTACAAGTTTTGAGCATGCGCAAAACTTGTAACGGATTGCGCCGGACTGACCTATGTGGTTATTATCCGTTACCGTCCGTTCCATATCCATTACATGGCCGTTACTCGTCCGTTACATAATCAATATATTTCAAGTCCGAATAACACCCAACTAGAATATTCTTTGTCCGGTTCTGTCCGTTGCTCGATCAGCCATAGTGTGACAGGCACTTAACAAACTGACAAAAAAAGAATGTTTTTGACAGACTAGCAAATTGACAATATTGTCAAATGCGTGCTGGGTCTCAGGTTACTGGGTAACCAGTGGAATACAGAATATCCGGATGCCCTTGTACAATTTAATGGGTTATTGAGCCGTTATTGCCGGATATGAAACTTTACGCACGAGGGACTCTAGGATGTGAAGCCGTTGGCTGAGGTTCTTAACCCCCCCCCCCTATTTGTCGAATATTTTCTTATGTTATATTAATTGAATAGTCCTGGCAGCACAATCCCAAAATAGCCAAGCACTATAAAGCCGCCAATAATTCAAAATGTCCCAAAGTCATTGCTTTTAAGGTAGGTAGAAGATTGAATCTCTTAGGGACGAACACCTGAATAATGGAATAAAATAAACGAACACCATATAGCATTTTATGTTTAAAGTTGCATAGTCCGATGACGTTCGAATTTTTGCATAATCTTTTAGATAAATTTACTAAGTTTACTATTATAACCTACTATTCATTATCCCAGAGTCATTTGGATGAAAAATGGCTAGTTTTAGAGCAATTTGAGCTGAAAGAACCCAAAATCATTTCAGCAAGCTTGTCAAAAGTCTTGTTGATGTGGCCCCACATTCACATCTCGCGATGGTCATGTGACGAGGAATGATCTATTAATGTGTAGGTAGTCTGGAACCTCACTAATCCCATATATGGTATTGGGAATTGGGGCAAGACTAATAAGGTCACAAGATTGGCCTAATTGGTGAGTGGCTGCCCTGCCTGATGGGTGTCTGAAAGTAGGTGCCCAAATGGATAGGGTAATAAATTTACTGATTATTCTGCATATGCTTCCCCAAAGCCTCAGTTAATGCACCTGAACCTAAGTTGGATATATAAAATCAAATGTAGCTAAGTGTTTTGGCTTTGAAAAAAAAATAAGTTCATCGGACCATGCAACTTTAAAACTTGCCAAGTTTTCATAGCGACAATGGTTATACCTACTAATATTGTGTAACAAATGATTTATTGAATGTCTGCATATTAGAGTTTTAACATATTATATTTCAGAAACGTCTGCATATTTTCCGGTATGTGCATGCTCTGTCAGTGTAATATTGTACAGGTATTTAACGTTTGTTTTTATTTGAATTTATATTACTTGTCCATTTCTAATAGATATAATGTAGGAACTTGTCATTCACTTATCGAGTGAAATAAGGCATTGGTAAATTCTGAGTAGGCCTATATATACTAAGAATGATAAATAAAGTGTAACCGTGTTTGATGTGGGTCGTTCTCTGAAACTGCTATCTACCGTTTTTGTGACATGGAAGTCAAAAGTGAAAACATTCCAAATAATAGCAGAACCTATATTCATATGAAGGTTTAGGCTACATGTTGTGGATACATCAGAGCTGAAAATAAGCTATTTCACTTCTTGATTTTGATCAACATTATGCAAATTAAGGACTACATTAAAATGTCCTGTCTAACATGGAAATTAAACACACATCCAGATCATTTTAACATACCAGACACACTCAAATAAGATTTTGTTGATTAATCTTACTAGAAATTTTTTTTTTTTAAATGTTTGTGTCAGTTTTGATGTGTGTAAATATGAATATTTTGACATTAGCACAAAATCATATAAATATACTTTTGACATATTTTGTGGGATATATTAAATACATATATCGTTGCTAGCATACTTAATACATAGAGGCAACAATAATTATTTTACTTGCTATTAAAACAAAACCTATGTAGAGATGGTGTGAAGCGCTCACGTCTTGTTCCTCCAGTGTGTAACTGAATCGAGTGTTGTCACCAAGTATCAGCTCCTCCAGTGTATGATGGTGCCGAGGTGTTAACTATGGGTACCAGCCCCTGGCAGCATGTTGTTAGGTTACACCAGGATGCATGTGTGGGAGTGGGGAGGGCGGGGAAGAGAAGTTTGAGAGTCCCTCTTGCCAACAAATTGTCAACCAAATGTTACCAATATAAAAAAAAGAATCGCCATGAGGTTCTTGTTAGCTTAAAGTTCCATAGTCCGATGCTTTTGAGTTTCTGCCATTTTCTGAGGTAAATACATTATGCTGATCGTTATGATCTACATTACGTTAGTTTGAAGTAACCTTTAATTTAAATGGCTAACTTTGGAGGTATTTGATGATAGAAAATGCCAAATTAATTTTGGCAAGCACGCCAAAGCTCTGACACCATATAGTTCAGTACTAACAGGTTCTATTAAATTGACTTATTACGACCTTCTGTGCAGCAACAAATGCTTAATAAGTTCACCAGTATCTAAGTTGAATATATAGAATCAAATCTAGATAAGTGTTTTGGTTTTGAAAAGTTGATCTTTTCATCGGACTATCCAACTTTAATTAAGCAGTGATTTCCCTATGTGAGGTTTGAAGGCTGAGGATCTATCTGATGGACCTTGGAAGAATATGTGTTCTAGAGTACTGGGGAAACAAATATATTTATTAAATGACTTTAGCTTTCAAATCTTTGAGATTTTTTATCAGTTGGAACTGAAATTTAACTGTATTTAAAAAACGCATAGTCCGATGAAAGCCTTTAATTTCAAAACCAAAACACTTGCCTAGATTTGATCCTACATACCCTGAACTTAAAGTTGCATAGTCCGATGGTTTTGAATTTCTACCACTTTTCTGAGAGAAATATATTCAATTGATTGGCATAGCATCCCTTACTTTGGTTTGAAGTAACTTTTATTTTAAATGGCTAAGTTTTGAGATATTTGAAGTGCAAATATGTTATTAATTTTGGCAAGCTTGCCAAAACTCTGACACCATACACTTCAGCAGTAACAGGTTCTATTAAATTGCGTCTGTGTTCTCTTTTTTTGTGGCAACACATGTTTCATAAATGTGTCATTATCTAAGTTAGATATGTAGAATCAATTTGAGAAAATTGCTTTGGTTTTGAAAATTTGATGCTTCATTGGACTATGCGGCTTTAAATACTGGTGCACCTATTAAGCATGTGTTGCTGCATAGAAGGGCATACTCAGCCAATTTAACAGAACCTATTACTGCTGAAGTCTTTGGTGTCAGAATCGTTATGTGCGTGCTGAAATTATTGTTGCATGTTTTCACTTCAAATATCTCTAAAGTTGACCATTAAAAATATAAGTTGCTTCAAACTAAAGTAAAGTAGATTATAACAATCAACCTAATGTATTTATCTCGGAAAATGGCAGAAACTCAAAACCACTGGATTCTGTAACTTTAACATGTCAGTAACCACAACATAAAACAAATAAAAAACGGATTGGCATATAGCATTGGGCCAGTTCTATTTTATTTTTGTTTTACATGGCAAGTCATTGGCAATTGTAAAAGATTTACACAAAAGAACTAAAGTAATGTTATTAGAAAACAGAAGAATAATCCACCTAAAAACCCTAGCGTATGGATATAGTTGAGACAATAAACATCTAATCCAACCACTAAGGAACACCAGAGCAAACAATGCACCACTACTAAGGCAGACCAGAAGCCCCCTGCCAGAAAACAGCCAGATAACATCAAATCCAAACATCCAACCACCTATTACATACAAGCCTATAATATGTAAATAGAGTAGGCTAGTTTAGAATTAAGTGTAGGAAAAAATAAAAAGAGGAAGACTCTTACCAAGAAAATAAAAAAAAACTAACATACATCACTAACCACAAACCATAATCTTAAGAAACACAGACCGATAACTGCCCAGCATTGAAAACAAGCTCGATCATCCGAGCTTATATGCTATGGACAGCATAAAGATCCCATCAACAACAAAAAGAGAATATATCGTGAAATGTGGTGTTAGGATCCCTTTGACTCATAAGCTTCAGTCTCGATATGGTTATGAGTTTCTGCGATTTTCTTAGATAAATGCATTAGATTGTTATAATCGTCTTTATTTTAGTTTGAAGTCACTTTTATTCTTAAAGTCGCCAGTTATACCTCAACCAGATACAAACGAATCCAGCATCAAAAGCTCTCCAAACATACCTTTGCTTACTTTGTTCAATTCATGCCACTGAACATGTGGGAGGAGAGTTGAGGTCTGTGGTGATTGAATGACATCATAGGTGGGATTCCCTCATCACATGACCTAGAGGGGTTCCCCACACACAGGGGAAGCCATGGCAACCACCAAGATGGCAGCCACAGAAAGCTCTCAATTCAACTTTTAAAGTCTATTAATCTACATGATTTAATCAATTATTAACACAAAAAGTAGCTGGTTATGATAAATAAAGATTTGAATGTTATATTTATCATTTTAGATTGCAATTTCTAACATTTCTTTCTCTATATGGTTGTCTAAAGGTGTCAGTGCTGCTGGACTAAATAAAACACAACAGAAGCAGCCAATGTCAGCACTCTCCCCCCTCATATGTAGTTGCATAAACTGAAAACTGGCAAACGTATGCTTGGAGAGCATTTGTCAGAGTACGGGTAGTGTCTCAGCGACCTATATCTGGTCCCTTTAAATGGCTAACATTGGAGATGTACAAAATTAATTTCAGCAAGCACATGAAGAATTCTGACACTAAAGGTTTTAGCAGTAACCGGTTATATCATCAAATTGGCTTAGTATCCCTTTCTATGTAGCAACACATGCTTATAAATAAGTGCACCAGTACCTAAGTTGGATGTGGAGGATCAAATCTAGGTCAGTGTTTTGGTTTAAAAATGTGATGCTTTCATCGGGCGATGCCGCTTTAACCCACGACCTGCCGCGCGAGAGCCGAGTGCTCTGTCCGCTGTGCGATCACCTGCCAGTGGCATGAGGTGCAATCTCCTCTGACATTCAGCATGACGTGTCAACCACCAACTTGGGCATGATGTGAGCGGTGCCTGCATTAAGACGCCACATCCTTCTACGTCACGTCACGTCACGTCACGGTTCATCGCCCCCGCCGCGATGAGCAGAACCGCCCCCTCTGTTTATCCAGTAGGTCCTGTTGTCCTTTCTCGCTATCCAAACAATATCAAATGCTCTTATATACTGGTGTTGCAGTTTCAGCGGCACACCAGTTTGCGAGGGACAAATTGCTTCTGCGCATGCATCAAAATCGAACAGCATCGTCACTAACCTTATAAATTTAATATAATGTTTTTGGTAAAGATGTTTTCTATATGTGTACCAAGCGATTTGTTTCTAGGTGGTGTGGATTTAGAGATATTTCACTTTTGCTGTATTTTCTGTATGAAGATTGCTCACGACCATTGACAATGCCTTGAGTTTGACGGTACGTGCAGTGCAAAACATTAGTTTTATTCAAAATTAATAGAAATCCTGAGCCCTACCCTTATCAATTTAATATAATCTTTTTTGTACACATGTTATCTATATGTGTAACAAGGGATTTGTTTCTAGGTGGTGTGGTTGTAGAGATATTTCACTTCTGTATGAAGATTTACTCACGGCCATTGACAATGCATTTGAATGGATGTGTCCCTTGCAAACTGGTGTGCCACGGAAACTGCAACACCGGCATTAACCTGTTTGTTTGTTGGGGGTTTTACATTCTGGCAATATCGAAGATGATATCAGGATGGGTACCGACTTGTGACAGTGCGTACTCATGGCAACTTTATAGTGCTGTCCCACTGGGAAACTAGCACACCGGCACAATAACCCAATTTTCCACTGTCACATTATCCTGATAGTGATATTGAGCTAACCAGTCCTTATCCTATTCTAGTAATGCTGAATGCCAGGGTAGCAACAAGTATCAATTTAGTAAATCAGTGGTTTGACTCGGCAGGATTTTGAACACTTTGCTTTCTGTATGAGAAGCTTCCTATGGGATGTCATCATGCGCAAGCAATATATTGATTGGTGGTGTTTTAAGGTTGCATAGTCCGATAGTTTCGAATTTGTCATTTTTCTCAGATAAATATATTAAATTTATTGTTATCTACTCACTTTAATTTGAAGTAACTTCTTTTAAATGGCTATGTTTTGAGATATTTGAAGTGCAAACATGTAGAATTAGTTTTGCCAAGCACACCCAAACGCTGACACTATACGCTTCAGCAGTAACAGGTTCTATTAAATTGCCTTAGTATTACCTTCTATTTGGTAACAAATGCTCAATAAGTACATTAGTTATCTAAGCTAAATATGTAGAATCAATTCTAGATAATTGTCTTGGTTTTGAAAAGTTGATGCTTCGTTGGACTATGCAACCTTAAACTCGGTGTCGGCAGGAAAAGCTGTCACATCAGATTGAAATATTTGCGGCGAAATGCAAAAGACGTGCTGTGTAATTATATTATGCGAATATAAAAAACAAATAAGATCTGCACCAGTGGCGCCACCACCGACAGTTCACGATACTACCCATTAGTTCAGAGCATTCTCATTTTTGTTGCTGAAAACAAAATAGCATAGATTTCTTTCACGCACGGTAAAAATGATGAAACCAGTCATTTCCTCAGATGTAGCTAGGAAATAAAACCCCATTATTAATGGGGAATTAATCCACTCATCTTGCGAATTGGAATGATTCATTCTGGCCGTATTGCTTTGGAAAACCATCTCTTTGTAAAATATTCTGATAATCGGCCGAGGGGGGAAATGGAAATCCTCTATTATTATTCTGTGTGTCCGGCCAAGAGTGTGTATATGTATGTTGTGTATATATATATATGGCTTGGCCCATGCTTGAGGGCAGGTAATTATAGAATTAGGGATTATTGGCAGGTCTGGGTGAGTGCACTCAGGGCCTGGCTCTCTGCTGAGGTAGGGGTCAATGCACACAGGGGTCAAGGTTGGTGGTGGCCACAGGTCAACCAGCTCTGTTGGTGGACAGACCACTGGTGGTCATGTTAACAGGAAATGCTGAGTCACTATTGGAGGAACTGGCAATGCTGCTTCCCTATTGGTTGAGTGAATGGCATGATCCTATACCAAGAATCTGTGTACTATATATAATAAACCAGAGGGTCTTGGACTCTCTCTTACACTCTTACTTTTGCTTTACTTTCTCTCTTTCTCTCCGTCTGTATTGTTTTTCACTTTAGCCTACCTACACAGCCACAGACTCGAACACCGACCATACAAAACTGGTGACCACAAAGATTTTCAGCACACGGTGTTGATCTGAAATAGAGCAGCTGGTAGGGGTGCTCGTGTGGTGTGTTGTTTAAGTAGTGCTTTTTCTTGTTTCTTTGACTCTGTGGGGGCTCGAATTTATTATTATAAAATTGAATTTATTATTATAAAATAGAATTGAGACGACTTTTCCGACAGTTTCGATATTTTGCAAGGTATGTTAGGCTTTCTCTTATGGTATTTCTGTAACATGCCATGATAGAAGTCTCGCGTCGCCAGCAAAATATATTTTTTATTAAGAGGGACTACTTTCTGCTGCTTTAACCTTACCACAGAAGAGGGGATGTAATAATACACTACACAACTTTTTCTCTACTCTTTTTCTACTTACAGACAAATCTATACTTGATTTTAAATTCTGCTAATCTTTTTCTACCACCTACAATAGCACATTGAATATGCCACTCACGCGTTCGATGGAGAATTCTTTACGTGGTGACTTTACCCACTGGTTTAAAGGTGAGTATACCTTGGGCAACCTTTCAAGTGAAATGCAGGAGGGAGAAGCATGAGCGAAGTTCATGGCTTTAAAGTTAGGTACTCCTAAGGAAGAGCTGGAGGAGAGGTTAGCGCAGATTAGGGACAGGACAGACACGAGAGCAGAGGGAAGAGCACAGGGAGGTGGAGGAGAGACAGAGGGAGATGCGTTGTCCGTCATTGGAAGCATATGGGAAATCTGTACCCTTATTAGACGGGTCGGATAGAGGTGCTCTACACAATTGGATGGATTTGATTGGGCGAATTGGTACTCTTTCTGGGGTTTCTGACCTTGACATTATTCGGTTTGCTTTATCTAATGCGACAGGTACTTTGCATGAGGTACTTTTCACTGCCTTTCAGCATGAAAACGCAAAATCCTGGAAGCAAATTAATGAAGTTATTGCTTATACCCTATTGACTGCTGATGAACTTTCACATTTGAGGGGAATTGTTCTATCTATGAAACAGGAAGAGGGTGAGACAGTAGCAGCATACTGTCAGTGCTTTAAGACAGCAGCAGCTAAGGGCTGGGATTTGACGAATACAGTATTTTTAATTAGGTACTGATACATTCGAGATCCTAGTCTAGATTTCTGGATTCATTATTAGACTACAACACCATGTGGTATGTGGAGACTAACCAACCCAAAACTCTGGAAGATGCTTTTGCTATGGCAATACTAAGTGGCAGGTTTGTAAGTATAGACAGCATAGACGTGCTATGGCACATAATGGAAGATTAGCAATTTCAGGAGATTGATAGTTTGAATAGTACAGAATTAGATTTTTCTGGTTCATCTTCTCCTTCGAAGGGTTCTAAAACGTCTAACACAGATATTCAGATAATGAAGTCGCTACAGGGTGAGATGATGTCTCTGAGGAAGTATATAACTGATTTGTCACCAAGAAGTGGAATTTCTGAAAATTCTCCAATAATTAGTGTGGACGCTGCAGCGCAGAGTAATGCCCATTCTTACAACCGTGGTGCATGTGTTGGATTTCCGCACGTCCGCGTAGAGCAGCCGGTGGGGGTAGGAAATGCCGACTTGATTGGTCATGCTTCAGTGGCACAGCACACTGCGACGGAAGCAGTACTACAACATCGGGAAACTAAATAGCGCACTTGATGCACATCCTTTGATTCAAATTGAATTTGACAGGTTTAATTTATCTGGTCTTGTAGGTGTGGCTAAAAGTTTGATACATTTGTCTGTTTTCCAATATTTGGTTGACATCGGTGTATCCGATAGGCAATTGTATCCAGGTAGTAGATTGAGATCACTATAAGGACATGTCCTTTCTTTGTAGTTGAGTCATTGAGTTTTGATCTGCACATTTAATTCCTAGTATAAGTATGGCGTATATTTCAATTTATGATACGTTATGTCCTTTCTTTGTAGTTGAGTCATTGAGTTTTGATATGCTCATAAGGACAGATGTATCCGGGTAGTAGATTAAGATCACTATCAGGACATTTAATTCCTAGTATAGGTATAGCGTATATTTCAATTTATGATATGTTATGTCCTTTCTTTGTAGTTGAGTCATTGAGTTTTGATATGCTCATAAGGACAGATGTAATGGAAATTTGTGCAGCTGATATTAGTTATAAGGAGAAATTTGTTTCATTCTGTTTCATTATGTGATATTATTCATCCATCGATAGCATTAGAGAGTGTAGATAAAGGAATTGCAGTCTTAGAATTAGATTATTGGAAGATACAGTTTCCTTCATTGTTTCCGGAGTCTGATGATAAACTAGGAGCTACAGACGTTGTACAGATGCATATTGATACGGGATATGCATATCCAATTAATCAGAGACCGAATAGGATACCATTAAGTAAACAACATCTTGTAGAAAAAGAAATTAAGAGAATGCTTGCAGATGACATTATAGTCTAATTGTAGTCCTTGGGCTTCACCTCTCACTATAGTGCCAAAAAAGGATGGTACTATTCGTCTTTGTGGAGACTACCGTAAGCTTAATGCAGTAACAACTAAAGATGGTTATCATTTGCCCAGGATACAGGATATTTTTGATCAACTTCATGCAGCTAAAATCTTTACCACAATAGACCTACAGTTGGGTTATTGGCAGGTAATGGTAGATGAAGAGAGTAGACCTAAAACAGCTGCTAATACTCATATGGGACTTTTCCAATTTAAACATATGCAGTTTGGCTTAACCAATGCCCCAGCAGTTTTTCAAAGAATGACAAATGCCAATTTTTTCAGAGTTTTTGGGAAAATGTTGTTTAACTTCTTTAGATGACATCATAATTTATTCACCTGATGAAGAAAGTCATCGACGGGATGTAGCTCACATCTTGACCATCTTGCAGGATAATGGTATGACTATTAAAGAGTCTAAGTGTGAATTCGGAGTAGCTGAAGTAAAACTCTTAGGTTACGTTGTATGTGAGTCAGGCTTGAAACCGGATCCTGACAGAATTAGTACAATTAGGGACATGGCTTCTCCGACTAGTAAAAAGGAAGTAAGACGTTTGCTAGGATCAGCAGGATATTATCCACAATTGATTCCTAACTATGCTGATGTCGTAGCACCTATTAGTTATTTAACTAGTAATAAATGTCGCTTTCTTTGGACTATGAAATGTGAAAACACTTGGAATGAGTTGAGTCTATTATTAGAATGTGTCCTAAAATTTCCTGATCCTTCTAAACAGATGCGTCTGAGTCCAGTTTGGGTGCTGTCCTAGTGCAGGAAGACGAAAAAGGAATAGATAGGCCTGTACATTTAATTAATACTAGATTTATTTCTGCTCAGCGAAATTATCCTATGATAGAAAAAGAAGGTTATGCTATTATATTATTTATTTGTTAATTAAAGTTGCATGGTCCGATGAAATATATTTTTGTCAAAACCAAGACACCTATCAAGATTGTATTCTATATATCCAACTTAGATACTGGTGCATTAGCTAAGGATTTGTGACAGCACATACAGTATAATCAGTGAGTTTATTACCCCATCCCCTTGGATACTTACTTTGCCACAGCCATAAAAGGAAGAACACCATTAACCAATTAGGTCAATCTCATGGCCTCATTAGCTATCAGTGCAAAATACCAGGATACATTTGAATTAGGTCATCCTACATCACATGGTCATCACGGGACGTCAATACACATCATAGCTAGAGGACTTTTGGAAAGCTTGTCAAAAGTATTTTGGGTTCTTTCAGCTCAAATTGCTTCAAAATTAAACATTCATCAAAATTACTCAGGACTAATGATTAGTAGGTTATAACGATCAATTTGATATATTTATTTTTAAAATGAAACAAAAATTCAAACGCCATCAGCCCATGCAACTTTAAGCTAAGACCTTACCTATATGGCACAGAATTTACTATTTATACAGACCATGATCCACTAATATGTTGTTTCACTATAGAAATCTGTAATACACGTATTCAGCAATGGGCAGTCCTATTAGCAGAATTTTCAGCACCAATTGTCTATATGAGGGGAGTAGATAATGTATGGGCTGATATGCTGTCCAGATTGAGACCGGATACAGAAGCTACAGAATTTGCAGAAATATTTGCACTTGATTCTATTTTGGAAGAACAGGTAATCCCATTTGAGCACTGTAAATTGGCCCATAATTTCGAATTGTGGTTGATCCGCCGGAGGAGGCCCGAGACGCTCACATCACTAAGCGGTGCATGCGCCCAACCACCCCCCCCCTCATCCTCCCGCTTAAACCGCTTGACCTGCATTCGGGCTCCAACCTCAAATGTGGATTGTTTTATTTTAACTCGCCCGCTTCCACCCACACCACAAAGGCACAGAAGAAAGCGGAAAATATACACACGTCACACAGCAGGATGCAGCGAACCCGCCGCACCACAAATCCTAGAGGCCGACCAGCGAAACGCGCCACCATGAAGGTGGTGGCATCGCCGCAGCCCGACCCGAGCGACTCGTTCAGCTCCCAAGATGGCGGCCCCTCCCTTGGCCTCCACCGATCAGGCAGTTGGGCCGCGCGAGGAAGCCGTCGGCAAGGGCTAAGCAAGCCGACGGGATGATAAATATGCAACGACAAGTGCTGGGGCGCCCTGGAGGCACACACAGCTCGACAGAGGGAGGAAATGGCGGCCCAAAGCAAGGTGCTCGCGGAAGCAACCGCCGCGCTAACGGCCGCCACAGCCAATGCGCGCCGCCCGGAAGCCCTCCGCACCACGCACCCCCCGCCACGGTGCCGCCATGGATCAACGGACCGACGCTTGCCCAGCCGCGCCAGGACACTGTCGCCAGCCTCTCCGAGTATGACCACACATAGAGGTCGCACGGCGGGCACGCAAGCCGCGACGTCCGACACGGCTCCCCCATAAGCGTATGGTCGTCCCCCTCCCCGTCGCCGCGCCACCGAGGAAGGTGCCACGGTGAGTCGCACCAGGTGGCGTTGCCAGCCCCCGAGCGACGGACAGCCGACAACAAGACGAAGACGCGTATGGCAGAGGCACCCACTCTATGGCCGAGGAGGCGGTCCGCCTGCTCGTGGCTGCAAATCGCAGAGTAGGAAGAAAGGTATTCCTTCCAAATATCTGTTTCCTTATGACCTGGTAGAGCGAGGGGATGAGGGGAAAGCGGTCAAACATGGGGAGGTGACCCGGGAGGAATAGACACTGGGCCTGAAGCGCCTCGAGTATCAGGTCGCGTTCCCCGTGAGCGCCCTGGAGGCGCTCTCGCGCCACCAGGAGATGGTGGCCCAGGACAACTGCTCACTGGCATGGCCAGTCGTGAGGAGATACTCGGAAGAGATATTTACCAGGATAGTGGACGGCAGGCTGCCCCATAGAGGTGTTCGCAATGGTAGGACACTCGTGCACCGCAGCGGCAACCGCGGCCGAGCACCACCACCAGAGCGGAAAACAACAACAGAAGGGGAGCGCTGACCCCCGCAGCCAATACGACAAGGTTGCGATAGGAGCGCCCGGCCCCACCTGGAACTAAGATCCCTCCCTGGTGAATCCCATGGCACGGGTGCCCAAAAATTCGCCCAGATCTGCGGCTATTGCGCCAACGTGCACAGGATAGTGACAAACCAAACGGAGGCGAGCTGTTACTCAAAAAAGTCGAGGGACAGGCCGGGTAAGATATCTCAAGTGGATTTTTAGCACAGCGGCGGTCCGATAGAACACTCTCAGTCCGCCATACCATTGAAGCTGACCCTCTTGCATGCCCTCCAATTGCCGGTGCGGCAGCCGTACGCTTGGTTCCCGCACCACCATTTGTTGACATTATGCTGAAGCCCTGTGGCTTCCTCCCCCCCCGGGTTTCCCCGCCTGCGATTCCCCGGGAATTTCCCCGAATGATGTCATGCCCACAGCTGGTTCCCGGCCACACAGCGGGCCCCATAGACATACGACGAGAACGCCGGAACAAGCGATGGCTAGCTGGCCCCGTGACGTCACGCCGGTCGTTGAAGCTGGTGCCCGGCGAGCCCCCAGCCTGCGAGCCGCCGGTGCCCATGCCACCCGGAATATAAACAATAACAGTAGTATCATACTGAGGTAGGTCACATGTCTATGTCTAAAACCCTGAGGTGAATACAAGAACATTTTCGCTGGTCTGGTATGACTAGAGATGTTCACAAGGTAATTACCAATTGTCCTAATTGTGTAGTGAACTGTAGCAGATGCACATGTGCGTATCCAGTCAATGCCATTACCGGTAGCGCCTGATGTTTCGATTGCTGTGGATCTTTCTGGTCTTATCCCGTAAGTACCTATGCAAATAGATATCTTTTGTCTATAATAGACCACTGTTCTGGTTGGGTTGAGTATAAATCATTACCTGATAAATCAGCGAAGGGAGTTCATGATTTTATATTCAATGATTATATATCTCACCATTCAATACCATGTGTGTCTATTTCTGATAATGGGTTAGAATTTAAGAATAAGATGATTATATATCAATTCAGAGAACTGGGAGTGGAGGTAAGACATACTACACCGTATCATCCTCAATCTAATGGGATGGTGGAACGTTTTCATAGAACACTAAAAAGTATCTTGAGAAAGTTGGTAAATTCTCGGGCTAATCTATGGGAAAGTTCTTTACCGGAGGTGATTTATGGGTATCGCACCTGTGCCTTCCGACAGTACAGGTTTTCTCCTTTCTTTCTAACTTATGGTAGACATCCAGGTACAAAACATAGTTCTTTACTATATCGTTCTACAGGTAGGGGCCTACAGAAGATTCTAACTTAGTGTATCGGATAGATGACTTGTCTATTGCTTTACGAAAAGCAGTTGACAATCGACGGGAGAGTCGAAAATATAATATTGCTCGTCAGAGAAGAAAGCGAATTTGCAGTTATATTAAAACCGGGTGATAAAGTTGTCTTATTAGTTAATGAATCAGGACCGTTTGAGCGGGAATACAATCCTGCGTACATTGTCGTTAGAGCACGAGGTTCAGTAGTGACCGTGGTAGGTCCTAAAAATGATCGAAAAATTTGTAACCGAGAAAAGGTGAAGAAAGTTGATTCTAATATTAATTGAGGTGATTTAGCACTTAGATTAACTCGTACGGAGAGATTAAAAGGTAGCAGACAACCTTTGCCATTCGATACAATTGTTTCTGGCCATAAAAAACTAAATAATGCAATTTTGGTTGATAAAACTAAACAAAAACCTGAAATAATACATTCTTGTGATGTTGGTACAGGAGTGTTTACGTGTCAGCAGGCACATAGAGCAGATTCATTGATTGCTAGTTGTTGCAGAATTGACCAATGACAGCAAAGAACACCGCAGAATGACTGACTGCAGCATGGACGACAGAGTGCTTTGGCTCGGCTGGATGGTAATATTCTTTGTTCGGCGCCACTAATTGGGAATGATTGCACCATACTTAACCATTGCACTAATATGAAGCATGAACTAAAAATAGTGCAAGTCGACAGCTTTCGGACTGATCGACAGGGTTTTCGAGGTTTAGTCAGAAGAAATGTTTATGTTCCTAAGCAAACTTGTGCCATAAGTTATGCATAGTGATGTAAGTTGCGCCACTAATAAACATTACTAATTCAATGGAGTTACAGTCATGTTGAGAGATGTGATAGATGCCACAGTAGCATTGCTATACTAAGATTATTGAAACTTATGTTTACTTACACTTGTACTTACCTTTCAGGTTTGACAATGTGTATAAAATGTGGAAATGGAATAAACATGAACAAGGTTGTATAGACATTGTTATGTACAATCAAATGTACCCATATTCTTGTAATTATACCATGACATAGACGCAAGAATGCATGCTGAGGCGAGCATGATGTCATACTAACAAATAACCAATGATCTCTTTTCCCATTGACATTCTATGAATGTATGTGAATTATTTGTAGCCATGGCAGGTGCGGGTGTACACTTGGCATATTTCCTAGCAGGGCAGACGTGAGGTTAGAATCAGCTGATTGGGCTGAAACTTGTTTATCTACTGGAACACCTCAGAAAGGTCACATTGAGGACTTAAATGCTCTAGGAGTAGTAAATCTGTACACCATGTAGCTCTATTAGGATTTGGATGTCCTGTATTCGGTTTCGAGGTAGACGAAGCAGGTGGAGAAATCAAGATCGTGAATGCAGAGACGAATGCAAGAAATCAAAGATGTTGCATGCTTAGTGCTTGGAAGACGTCATTGAGTTTGCATTCACCGACCTTTCTAGGTTAAAAAAATGAACTCATTACATGTGCGGAGGACCAAGACCGCATAACACAACACCTCGATTCATGCATTACCATAATAATCATATTAAATTCTCAATTCCAAACATTTCTTGCAGACTACTAATCTATGTACTCTTTTGGTACTCACCGTACCCGCTGGAGGAAAGCAAATGCGAATAGTGGATAGGGTTTATCTATTCGGAGCAGGGTGACTTTTCGCGAATCTACGGTAATCAATTTAAAGTAATCAGACGCTCGGTGAGTGGAGTCTATTCTTAGCGAGGCGTTAACGGCCACGCGCGCGAAGATTCTGTTTTCATTATTCAATTATTTTTTCTTCGTTCTCATAGCACTAAGATGAATGAGAGATGAATGTATCTGGTATGTTATTCATATTCCTCATAGCACTGAGATGAATGAGAGAGGAATGATTGTGGTATGTTTCTTCATCTTGTCAAAGTCAAAGGTGGGAAGAGCTAAGCTCACATATATTTCTTGATATATATATATTTTTTTAGATAACTACAAAACTTTTTGAACTACAAAACTGATATTGTATATACTTGAAAAGTGTTTGCTGGGACTATGCCAAGAAACACTATAAAACTGCTACTAACTATAAAATGTTTATTATAAGATGGTGTTGGTATCTTCCATGACATAAAATTGTAGAATATTGTAATTTTGATTGTCATGAAAGGTAATTCATGGACATAAAGATGTCGAATATTGCCTTTGGTTGTCATGAAAGGTGGTTCATTTGAAATTCATGGACATAAAAATTGATTGAATATTGTCATTGGTTGTCATGAAAATGCTGGATCATTAAAATTCATGGACATTAAAAGAAATCAGTAGAATATTGTCATTGATTGTCATGAACGGTAGTTCATTTGAAATTCATGGACATTAAAAGAAATCGGTAGAATATTGTCATTGATTGTCATGCAATGTGGTTCATTTTAAATTCATGGACATAAAAATTGTCGAATATTGTCATTAATTGTCATGAAAGGGTTCATTTGAAATTCATGGACATGAAAATTGATCGAATATTGCCTTTGATTGTCATGAAATGGTAGTTAATTTGAAAGTCATGGACATAAAAATTTATCAAATATTGTCATTAATGATCATAATTTTTAACTTTATGCTGTCATTGACATTGTTGATATTAATCTATGAAGATGATTGTCTTTGAGGTGGAAAATGCATATTGTTATGTTATAATTCAGGACAGGAGGCGGACTGTATAGTATGGAAATTTATTCAAGAACAAGAATGTAGTAGTTAAGTGATGTAATCATATGTGGATCAATGTTTAAGGTGAAGGTCAATAAGACAATATAATGTAAGTAAGTAATGTTCAAATTAAATGTCATATCGCGGTAAGTCAATATCGTCAGTTAGAGTCTTAAGTGACCCGGGCCTCAACCTTAACGGAGAGTTGGGTGGGTGGGACGGTGAGAGTAGGTCTTGTCGGTGTAGTTGGAGGAGGAGAAGTGGCCGAGGTGAGGGGAGGGGAAGTAAGGAGGGGGGGGGAAGTAGGAGCGGCGGGACCAGCGGCGGGACCAGCGGGGGAGGAGGGGGGAGGGAGGCTGTGGTGGCGGCATCTGGAGGGAGTGGGGTGAAGGAGGAGAGGGGAAGTGGCGCCGTCTAGGAGGGGGAGGGGTGTGGGAAGGGTGAGTGAGTAGGGGTGGGGGTAGGTTGGGGGGAGGGGGTGTGGAAGGGTGAGGGTTGGAGGGGTAGGGCCGGGGGAGGGTGGGCGTCCGCCTCCCCCGAATTACCCATATTGCCACAGCAATATGGACAATCTATGTATTAGATTTAAGGAGTTAAACAAAAGTACTTTGAGAGTGCAAGTATTACTATTGTTAAATACGAGACTTTACTGAATTAAACTCAGTACAAATCCTTTATATGGAAGATATATGCTACAGAACTGTGAATATCAAGACCAAGCATCGCAATGCTAATGCATTAGTTCATAGGAGAACACTGGCAAATATAATTAAAGTTGCATGGTCCGATGAAATATAATTTTGTCAAAATTAAACAACTACTTACATTTGATCCTATATATCCAACTTAGATACTGGTGTATTAGCTAATGATTTGGGACATCATATACAGAATAACCAGTGAATTTATAAGCTCACCCCTTTAGACACTCACTTTGAAACACCCATTATGCAGGGAGGCCATTAACCAACTAGGCCAATCTTGTGACCTCATTAGCCTTCCCCCAACCAAGTAGGCCTACTGTGCAGGGCCATAGAGGGAAGGGGATATGAGGTGGATGTGTCTGTGTGTTTCCTGACCTAACTTTACAGAGACACAGAGACAGACATACACACAGAGACATACACAGACATCCATATATAGGCACACACAGACAGACATGCAGACAGCACACACATACACAGAAAGACACAGACATGCACACACCCGACATACACAGACCCAACCTGACTTTGCAGAGAGAGAGCCACACACACACAGACACACAGAGACAGACACACATAGATATACACATAAACACACAGACACACATACATATACACACACATACAGACATTACCACACATACATATACACACAGACAGACACACATGCATAGACAGCACACACAGACACAGAAACACACAGACATGCACAAACCCAACATACAGAGACACACATACACCTGAGCTGACTTTGCAGAGAGAGACACACACCCAGACAGAGATACATAGACAGACACACACAGACAGAGGCAGACACACACATACATATACACACAGACATACACACCCAAACATACACACATATATATACACACAGCCACAGACAGACATACATATATAGACACACACAGACAGACATGCAGACAGCACACACAGACACATAAACACACATACATGCACACACCTGACATACACAGATACACATACACCCAACCTGACTTTGCAGAGAGAGAGACACACACAGACAGATGCACACAGACAGACATACACACAAATACAGACACACACATACACATTACCACACATACATATTCACACAGACACACATAGATAGACACACACAGACAGACATGCATATACAGCACACACAAACACAGAGACATGCACACACCCGACATACCCAGACACACATACACCCGACCTGACTTTGCAGAGAGAGAGACACACGCAGACAGAGGCAGACACACACACATACATACATACACAGAAACATACAGACAGACACATACCCACACATACACAGAAACACACAGACATACACACACACAGATACATACATAGACAGACAGACACGAGCAGACAACAGACACACATTATATTTGGTTAAAAACCCTAGTGCCATGGGCCTATGCCACTAATCCATTCCCAGAATGTTACCAACCCAAACAGAAATACCTACCTACAGTCCTGTAAGGTTCCAGGTCATCTCGCATCATGTGGTCACCGCGAGATGACCATCTCGGTCATAGCCACAGGACTTTTGGCAAGCTTGTCGAAATTATTGTTAGTTCTTTCAGCTCATATTACTTCAAAACTAATCATCTTTAATCAAAATCACTCAGCACTACTGATTAGTAGCTTGTAACGATCAATTTGATATATTTATCTAAAAAATAATACAAAAATTCATATGCCATCGGACCATGCAACTTTAAATCGAAGAAATAATCGACATAACACCAAGAGACAATTGACATGAAGAAACGGTGGCAACTGCTGAAGAAATTGTATGGAAACCGCGAGAGCATGTAATATTGCAGCTAACAGCTAGAAATCTATTATTATTTAAAAATATAGATGCAGCCATTGTAATTTCAAAGTTCGCAGCGAACCACTGCCATTGCTTTGTTTAGCTTTTGACGCTGAGTTTACACTGTTGGTATACGGCTTTCTGTCTTTCGTGCTATTTTTGTAAAAAGTGACATTTGATACATGTACATAACATACAAAACAACATTTTGAAGCTATTTCTCCCTTTATTTCCACTCAAAACGACTTATTTTTGGTGAAATCAGAGTATTTGGTTGGTTTCTACAAGAAAATAGTTGTGAAACTAGGTCATCAATTCAAACCGCTTATGCCTTGTTTTCCCAGAGCTGAGATCCGCAATCTTATGCCTATGGAGACCTGTCAAACAACCACGCGTCTACCATCGACGTCTTCAGGTTTCTTCGAGTTTGAGTCGGAAAGATGAAATGGGTGGGCCAAGCATATCGATTAGGGACTAAATGGGAGTAACACCAAAGCTGATTTGTACCAATGTAAAGTGGATGCTGTCAGACTGAACACTGACATCTAGACTGTCACAAGGACCTCTGGGGCCAAATGTAAGAGTCCGGGTTAGGGCTCGTAACCCACGCGTCGTGCGGATTTCCCGGGTTAGCGGCCAAACTGTCAATGTATGTGCACGGGTTAGGCTACAGCCTCGAGGGTTAACGTCGTCTTCACTAACTCCAACTTGAGCCTGGGATAACGTCTGGGTTAGGCACCAACTCAGGCCAAATCTATTCAAGGCGATCATATTTAACACAATTACATACGCAATAAGTGAAATTTGATCAATTTAACCCTAAATTCGAAGCGTTATTAAGGCTACCGCCGCATTGGCGGCGATATTAATCGCCGAACGTAATGTAAACAAATCGCCCCGCATCGACGTCGCTTCCATACTGGCGGCGGCGGCGATTTGTTGACTGTACGATCGTCGATTCGAAAATATAACTATTAATATCGCCGCCAATGCGGCGGTAGCCTTAATAACGCTTCGAATTTAGGGTTAAATTTCACTTATTGCGTATGTAATTGTGTTAAATATGATCGCATTTAATATATTTGAGCCTAATATATGGCTACAAACGCAGAGGGATTTCCCAAATCTATAAATAACTGAAACGTTAGCTAACCCGTGCGCGCTTTGGACTGATACATCCCCCGTGACACATATATTAACGCCGACAGTAGCTACCCCGCTGGCCGCCCCTGGACCCCAACCCGGACCCCGACCCTGCAACTCCGCAGCCGATAAATTGTGGCTCTTACATTTGGCCCCTGAAGTGTTACAGAGTTGGAAAAAGGTCGGATTTGACTAAAAATGGTTGCAAATTGTTCACACACATCTTTTAACATCATATTGAATGTCAGAAATGGTTTGTTCTTAGCAAGTGGCAGAAAAAAAGTGGTTATAAAATTAAAATAATTATTAAGATTCAGTCAAAAGGCCTTACCCATTAACACTAATTATTATTATTGGATTCATGTTAACAACGTAGGTGAGGAGTAACTTCTTTCCTTGCTGTGTTCGGCACAGGTGCTAAGAAGTGGAGGGACGGAGTACATTGTAAAATATTCCGATAATCGGCAGAGGGGGGAAATGGAAATCCTCTATTATTATTCTGTGTGGCCGGCCAAAAGTGTGTGTATATGTATGTTGTGTATATATATGGCTTGGCCCATGCACACAGGGGTCATGGTTGGTGGTGGCCACAGGTGGTCATGGTAACCAGAAATGCTGAGTCCCGATAGACCCCTTTCAATGTTTGTAAACATCGGGTATGCGCGCGCAGCTTGGCTGCAGAACGAATGCACACTGCCACTGTGTTTGCCCGTACGAGCAGTGTAAAATGTGTATTTTATTCGAAATTAGTAGAAATGCAGAAGCCTAACGATATAATTTTAATATAGTCTATTCTTTGATTATGTTTTCTATATGTACACCAAGCGGTTTGCCTCTAGATGGTGTCGTTTTAGAGATATTTCACTTTTTCTGTAAGAAGATTGCTCACGGCCATTGACAATGCACTGAGTTTGCCAGTAAGCGCAGCACAAAACGTTTATTTTATTCAAAATTAATAGAAATCCAGAACCCTAACCTTATAAATGTAATAAAATTTATTCATTGAATATGTATTCTATATGTGTACCAAGCGGTTTGCCTCTAGGTGGTGTCGTTTTAGAGATATTTCACCTTTTCTGTAAGAAGATTGCTCATGGCCATTGACAATGCACCGAATTTGCCGGTACACACAGTACAAAACGTTTATTTTATGCAAAATTAATAGAAATCCAGAATCCTAACCATATAAATTTAATATAATCTATTCATTGAATATGTATTCTATGTGTACCAAGTGGTTTGTCTCTAGGTGGTGTCGTTTTAGAGATATTTCACTTTTTCTGTATGAAGATTGCACACGGCCATTGACAATGCATCGAGTTTGCTGGTACGCGCAGTGCAAAACGTTTATTTTATTCAAAATTAACCGTATAAATTTAATATAATCTATTCATTGAATATGTATTCTATATGTGTACCAAGCGGTTTGTCTCTAGGTGGTGTCGTTTTTTAGATATATCACTTTTTCTGTATGAAGATTGCCCACGGCCATTGACAATGCACTGAACTTGCCGGTAGACGCAGTACAAAAGGTGTATTTTATTCAAAATTAATAGAAATGCAGAACCCTAACCGTATAAATTTAATATAATCTATTCACTGAATATATTTTCTATATGTTTACCAAGCGGTTTGTCTCTGGGTGGTGTGGGTTTAGAGATATTTCACCTTTTCTCTATGAAGATTGCTCATAGCAATTGAGTTTGCAGTGTGACAGTGTGTCATCCTGCAGCCAAACACCGCATGCACTGACCTAGATACCCGTGATGACGTCACATGAAATTGGTCAATAGGAGGAACTGGCAATGCTGCTTCCCTATTGGTTGAGTGAATGGCATGATCCTATACTAAGAATCCATGTACTATATATAATAAACCAGAGGGGCTCTCTTATCTTACTTTTGCTTTACTTTCTCATTCTCTCCATCTGTATTGCTTTTCACTTTAGCCTACCTACATATCCACAGACTCGAACACCGACCCTACATGTTGTTATGTGTGTATCACGGGTTCTTCTAATATTCATCCCCAACCAGAGTAGGGGTGAATGACAACTGCTTAAATTCCTGGGGGGGGGGGGGGGGGGGGGTGCTATCAATCAACTTAAATGTCCTTGCCCCAGTGTGCAATGTTTATCTATATTGGCATGGGGTTGCTGAATTTGGAGAGAATGAAAATAAAAATATTAAAAAGATAGCAAACATAAATGCTCTCGATTCGATTTTACTAAGCCAGTGCTAAGGAATCCATTTTCAGAATAATTTGGTTGGTCGGTTTTAACGGATAATAATAACAAGGAGACATGAAAATAAGTCATCACAGTTACGGACAGCTTGCCACCTAGTCCTGTTGTTCAGAACAATTGTACGGCCAAATGTATCACATTAAATATTTTCCGATAAGAAACCAATGAAGCACACGATACTGCCAAAATAGATTTCGTACCTACTCATGGGCATAGTATAGGGAACCACATAGCAAAGAATTCTTTGATGGATGCTAATTTTATTTAGTTTTAAAATAAATTGCTTTCTGAGATGTGTTCACTTAATTATATTTTTTTTAAATCAATCAATGGAGGAACTCACAAGATAAAAACATATCCTCATTTTTATACAGCAGCCTCAAGATATTTATTGTTGTGATATTTACCCTTAAGGTAACATAATTGTGGATGTGACAAAGCTGACAGTTTAGAAGGTGAGTATATATATCAGGTGTCCTACGTTGGACCAATTTGACAGTGAGCAAGCACACACTATAACGCAGTCTTATAGTACCAGACAAAATAAACACAGTGATAACTTTTATTATCTACAAGTAACCGTAAGTAGTCATCCAAAGTTCAGTAAAAGATTTCAGTCGTACAAAGCATAGTACTTTTCCAGATCCTGCCCCATCCCCCAAAGTAGTACACATCAACCTTTGAATACAGAACATAAAAGTACACCAAAACATATCAACATTTTATTAACCGATAAAAGTTGTACTTGATGACACCCACCTCTCCCCATAGTTGTACACTTTATACAACCGTGAAAATATTGAAAACTTAGGATGACCCCCTAAGACAATCAATGCGTGTGTGCCTGGTTAAACAGATTAGTCGTGAAACAAAAGCTATACTCCTTCAGCTGGAGTGATCCCCAAAAACCTTCACTGCAAATTTGTCCATTATAAACTGCACCTACATTATAAACCGCACCCTCCTTTATTGCTTAGTGGTTGGCACCTGTTTCAGACACAGTTCAGTGGGGACCGCCCCCTCCCCCACCTCCACCTAAAGATATATACTAGACCATATCCAGATTATGTTCTCATTCACATGAGATTCGGTGTTTAGTGCGAGATAAGAGAATGCTGAAAGCGATAGTGAAGTAAATTAATATTGTGTAGGGCTGTAGTAAATTACACTACTGATTATTTGCAACTGCATTCATTCCACAGCTGATTTTGGCAGAACTATCCATTTAAGATTTGATTGAGGTTGGACAGACTACATTCTGTTTTCAGAGTGTTTTCTGGGACGCAAAGAGAGATGACGTGGGGAAAGGGGCGGAGAAGAACAGAAACAAAAGGGCCTTTTCGATTATAAGGGGTGAATTTATGAAAACAAATTGCATTAATACACACCATGTGTAGTAAGTTTATATTCGTACATAGTGATATGGACATTAATATTATATTACAAAGTCATGCTGCCATCAACATTATGAGTTTACCCTATTTAACTGTAACAATGATAAGGCCTATTCGACCTACAGGTGTCAGACATTGTGATGTGACAGCGATGAAGGTGTCAAGGACGCTGATTCGGTGAGTGGACTGAGGGTGTAGTCTGCCGTGTTAATGGAGGCGCTATGGTCACTGTCCGCAATCTCTTGTGTTGGCCCAAGACTCACCGGAGAGCTCACTGACTGTGACGCGGAGTCGACGTCATCATCAGATTCTTCAGCCAAAGCAAGCGAACAACCCTTCAATGTAGATTGCTCTAACTGTTCGGATTGCTCAGACTGCACAGATTGCTCTGACTGTTCAGACTTGTTGCATTGCTCAAAAGTTTTCAATGGTTCACATCGACTGGCCTGCTCAGACTGTTCGAGCTGATCAGGCTTATTCGACTGTGCAGACAGTTCAGACTGTTCTTCCTGGCAGAGTTTGCCACTTGGTTCGCCTGGCGTGGTGCCCATCTCCTGACACTCCAATTGCCAGTCAAGCAGCTGCAGCCGCTCTTCGAGATTTATGGCTGCTATTTGATCACGTTTCTCAGTCAGTGGTCGCCAACCAAGCTTCAGTGCTCTTTGGCGTCGACGTTTCAAGCGTGTAGTCTGGTAGAAATCGTCGAAATTTACATGTCGCTTAAGACGCTTGTTACTCATCACTTCTTCAGAACCCCACTTGCTGAGTTTTGGAACCTCAAAGATGGTCTCCCAAACTTTGTCCTTCGGCATTTGCATCCGCCACAGCCTATTCAGGTAGATATCCTCCAACGAGGGCTGGCAGGCCTTCTTCCTGCCAGACCGCTTTGGCTTCAAGTATGAATCTGCCAGATCGCTTGGACTGACCTCATCTGACAGAGCAATGATTGTAACTGCTTCTGGAGGGGTCTTCGGGAGGTGAGCATCATTACCGCCAGCAGAATCCTCGACAGCGCCATCTGTGCCTGCCAAATTATCAACACTAGAGTCCTCAGCTTCTCCCAAGTATGTAGCACCACCTTCCAACTCCTCAACAACACTCACATCTTTTGGTAGATCCGCATCTTCTTCTAACTCAGCAAGGATTTCTGCACTCAATCGACTCTTTGCCTGCATTGCCTCTTCCACCTTCTTGCTTTTCTCGATTGAAACTCGATACAAGTCCAATGATTTTCTCCTTAGCCGCTTTGAGCGGCGGCTGGGGAGAAGCTTCTCTGTCCAGTTGAGGCCAGTGTCCGGGTTATCCGGACTTGGCGTTAGTACTGTGTTTGATAAATCGAAGTCTGAGGATCTCCTGCGTCGCTTTGGTTGTTTTGTGGGTTTTTGAACTGGAGCAAATATTTCCCCAAAGTCAAGATCGTCAAATTCGTTTAGCTGTGAACTTGCTTTTACCTCTTCAGAAAGTAACAATTCTTCCTCTGATGTCTTATTCTCTGAAAGACAACAAAGACAAACATTTGAAATACAGTACAGTATCACAAACTTTATGCTATTGAGTGTGGCGGTCATTCCAATTACAGGACACCAAACACATTCATGATGGATCACGACTAGTTTGAATTTTTTCAAACTTATCTTCTCTTAGTGTTATTTCATGAGCTTTGTTTGTTGTTTTACATCCTAGTAACATCTAAGGTCATATCAGGACAGGTACCGACTTTTGACGGTGCACTCATGGCAGGGAGGAAAGTGGTCTCCCGGAAAAAAAGCGGAAATGCTGATAATCTCCCATAGGTTTAGCATTGTCAGGGAATCGCGGAAAATTCCCGGAAGTCGGGTTTCATATATATTGGTATACGCTGATAGTGCTGCAGCTTGTGAAGCATGTATTAGTAGTGTACGCTGATAGTGCTGCAGAGTCTGCACCATGTATTAGTATACGCTGATGGTGCTGCGGGATTGACAAATCCCGGAAATCCGCGGAATCGCGGAGATCTTTCATCCCTGTCATGGTGACTTTATAGTGCTTCCAGCACCATGACCCACTCAGTCACATTATCCTGACAGTGAGCTAACCAGTCCTTGCCCTATCCTATTAATGCAGAGCGCCAGGCTAGGATGTGACAAGTATCAATTTGAAAGTCATTGGTTTGACCCGACTGGGAACCGAACTCCTGACCCTCCGAATGCAAGGCCCGCGCTCTACCGATTAGGCCACCGCGGCCGGTATTTCATGAGCTACTCCAGGCTGTAAGCCTCTGAAGTAATATCGTTATGGTTCCTTTATTTATGAGCATCTTTATTCTCAGTGGTCACTAATTATGGAAGCGGATTATACACAAATACCCCACTACACTATAAAATCCAAAAGCAAACTTTGGTCTTCGTTTCAAATACTGCACATGTCATGAACTTGTCTATATTTACACTATTTTACACATTATACTGCGAAAATCGGGAGTAGGCTTCCTTCTCTCATACTTATGGGGGGAAATATCTTCATAAAGGAAGATTGACATCTCTTTGTTATGGTTAACCTTTTATCAAAGGGTGGAGAAATTAGAATAGATTTCCTTACCAGCCAAAGCGAGTTATTACAAGATTGCGCTAGATTTTCAAGAAAACCCTGCATTCATTGTGCCTAGCTCTCTAGACGGTGAGAAATCGTTTGCATGGTGTTTTTCCTTTTTTTCCCCCCATGCTAAGTGTACCTGTCTGTGGTTGAGGAGGCGTTTTGACCAGGGCAGGTGTACTCGACTCCTGCCGCGACATGATTTTACGTGATTTACACCGTTTGCCCATGCTTGTCTTCACTTCCTTTCTATCGGCCTCAATCAGTGGGGGACCAGCAACTACAATAAAGAAACAATGCATATCAACAGAAAGCCAGCACACACAGCAAACATGAAGGATCGTTCCATGAATGTTTGGGATGCGAAAGTGAAATTACAATAAGTTTTAACTCAGTTTAGTATACAGGTAAGGGGGCCGCTCAAATATTACGCAACTTTATATTTTTGTCAAAATTAGACAACCATCCACCCCCTCGTAATGCTAGACCCTACACCAAAATAACGCTTGGACCTACACCCCTAAGCGCCACCAAACAGTTGAATGGCCCCACTAATATAAAACCAACACTTAAAAGGCCAGAGAGAAACATATGCGTCTTCATAAATCGCTACCATTCCAATTTAATCAATTTAATCAAGGACATTTTTTAAACAACACACACACACACAAAATAAGCAATGCATACAATGGCTTTCCCCTGTGACATCTGCATCACTGCTGGGGTCTGCGGTGGCATTTCGCTCTAGCGGAACATTCTGCGCAGCCTCAGTGACCTCGGGAGAAGAGGGGACGGGTCGAAGCCGCTTCTTGCCACCCCTACGCCGGCCATCATTTATCACACATAATCGCTCTGGCTTAGCAGGCTCATCTGTAAAGCAAAATAAGGTACATAATAAATGACAATCTGAACTTGTTTGTTTGTTTGTTGTTTTACGTCCTAGCAACATCTAAGGCCATATCAGGACGGGTACCTACTTGTGACAGTGCACACTCATGGTGACTTTATACTATAGTGCTGCCCCACTGGGAAATCAGGCCAGCGGCACCATGACCCGATATCCCACTCAGTCACATTATCCTGACACTGAGCCAACCAGTCATTCATGGCTACCTTGGAATATTAACCTAACAGACACTTTCCCGAATATTGAACCAAAAAGTCAATAATCAATTCATCATTGAACGTGATACTGAACTAAAAAGTCAATATCACGTTCGAAACACCAGTTCAGAATGGATGACCACCTGGGAATACTATGTGCCGTGCATACATTTTCATCGAGGCTTATATAAATATGTATCACCCTTCACGTAAAACTAGTTAAAGTTGATTAGTCTGATAAGAGCATCACATTTTCAAAAACAAAACACTGTTAACCTATATATCCAATTTAGACACTGACGGTGATACGCTTATTAAGTATCCATTGTTACACAGAAGGGAATACTAAATTAATTTAATAGAACCTGTTGCTGCTGAAGCCTATGGGGTCAGAGTTTTGACAAGCACGCCAAAATTAATTGTGCATGTTTACACTTTAAATAGTTCCTCCTATGTATGGAAGTGAGTCATTTCATAGTAAAGCACCTGTCACACCTTACCGGACTGAGTACCGGACACCACTGGACAACGAATTTTCTAGTCCGGTGCTGTCCGGTACACAAAATGTATCGAAATGGAGGGTAATTGGGTCAATTGCCACCGGACAACCGGACAACTACCGTACATGTACCGGATGAGAACCGGACCGACCGACCATCAACCGGACACGCACTGGACTGTATTTTTTGGATTTTCTTGGTATTGTCGTGGGGGTGATGAAAATGGGAAATATTGCGCACAGAACGGGACTCGAACCCACATCTCTTTGCATTCCGGGCCAGTGTGCTAAGCATTACACCACCTAGGCTCCCTGATATCAACACACTACCCATGCCTACCTGTCTATATGGTTACTTGCCTGAGAGGTCAGTGTCGACTACTACAGTATATATATATATTTTATTGACGTTCTCACCACCGGACAATTCCAGAAGCAAACCGGATACCAACAGATGGGTACCGGACACCAACGGATGGGCACCGGACATGAACCGGACACGTCAGTCCAGTGGTGTCCGGTAGAAGTTTTGTGCATGTTCAAAACTTGTACCGGACACCACCGGATGGGTACCGGACATCACCGTACACCACTGGACAGTGTCCGGTTCTCGTCTGGTTCCCCAGTCGGGTAAGGTGTGACTGGGCCTTAAAGTAAGGTAGACTACAACGATCAACCGAATACATTTTTATCTCAGAAAATGACAAAAACTCAAAACCACTGGACAAGGCAACTTTAAAAATCAACATATTTCACATGGAATTCTACAATAGTTAGATGATGTGTCGAAAGACAATTATCTCAGAAGGCATCCTCATCCTCACCATTCCCACTATACTCCCTTTCCACTTCAGACACAATACCTGTTTCCTTCTGTAGTGCATCCTCCTCCTCCTCCTGCGGTGGAGACCTCTTGTGGCGACCACAGGAACCTCTCATCGCATCATCAATAACACCGGCAGACGAGAGGGAGTCATCATCCCCAGATTCTAAGGAGGCAAAATAACCTGTCCAAATTAAAATCGACACAAAATCAATATCTACGATTTCACGATCGTTTCCGGTAATGTGTTGCTACCATACTGGAAAAACAACGGAACTAAAATTTCGTTTCCGATAAGTATTGACGTTTTGGTTACCATTCATTAAGGTAATCACGGAACAAACAAAAAATCGTTCTCATGAGCTTTGGGCACAGAACCAAAAAATGTGTTTCCTAACAAATTTGAAATCCTATAGGTTGTTTCACGCAGCGTTAACTTTAATGCAATTATTAAAATATCAAATAGGTTATTCGATTTTGTTTGTTTAAAAAAATATATATATAAATTAACCTGTAGGCCTACACGGATGATGTGGGAGGGGCGGGGAATCAGAAAATGCCTAGACCTTCTGTCTTAAGCACATTCACAACCAGAGACAATCCAAGGTGCATGTTATCTGGTTTTGTTGTTTGTGGGGTATTTTTGGTGACCATTGTGTGTGTGGGAGGGGGGGGGGGGACTCATAACATCCATTTCCAAGAATTTGTTGTATTAAATCAACAACAAAAAAGTAATAACTAAAGAAAAGCGTTGGCTACCTGTGAGTTGGTTCTTCTGAAGGGTCTCCATGAAGCCGTCCCGGGTGCTGCTCAGGTCTCGGAGGCCGGTCATGTCGGAGCCGCCTGCCGGCCGCGTCCCACAGTCGCCCTCCTCCAGCCTCGCCGGCCGGCCCTCCGCGCAGCGCCGCGAGCCGCTTGGTGGCGCCACTCGCGGAGCAGACGACATCGCGTCAAGCGGCGACCGCTTCCGGCAGCGGCGGGAGCCCCGGCGGCCATCATTGATGAGGCAGAAAGGTGGGGCGGGAAGCTCCCCGGCCACCTCACGTCCTGAGTGGTGCGCAGAATCAGTGAGTGTAAACAGGAGAGGCTGTCTTCAAGGGACAACTCTGTACATACACTAATGTTGCCCTACAGAGAGGGTGTCCTCCTGTCATCGGAGGGAGAAGGGGGGATAGGGGGAGGGAGGGAGGGAGGGAGGGAGGGAGGGAGGGAGGGGAGGGAGGAAGGGGAGGGAGGGGGGAGGGAGAAAGGGGGGGGGGGGGGAGAGGAGAGGGATGGGGAGGGGAGAGGAAGGAGAGGGAGAAGGGAGAGGAGAGAAGAGGGGGTAGGGAGGGAAGTTCTCCCGTTCTGAAGACAGACACTACTGCATCGAGCAATTAATATCAAATTCATACCAAAGAAAACTATATAATACCTAACAATATTAATACAAAATTACTAACTTACTTTAAATTGAGCAAACAAAGAGACAAAGCCTCTACTGCACATTGTGAAAACAGCAGAAGTATTGATTGATGGTTGTTTTACGCCGTGTCGGCAACAAAGGGTATATTCAAGGCAACAGTAAGGAAATTTAGAAAAGATACGGAACCAAATAAAAATTGGCTTCAAATAATTTGAACCATTATGCTATGAATTAGACCTACAAAGTTCCACTAGAAACCGGTGTAAACTGTAATCAACTCCAGCCAACATGGCACTGAATGAGATAGTTTATACTCACCAACATTCCACGCTTCACATTAAATCAAGGGCGTAATTAAAATTGCAGAGTTCGATGGTTTTGAGTTTCTGTCATTTTCTGAAATTTACTGCCCTAATCTAACCTTAATTTAGTTTGAAGCAACTTTTATTTTAAATGGCTAATTTTAAAAGATATTTGAATTGCACAAATAATTTCGGCCAGCATGCCAAAACGGTTGACACCATAGGCTTTGGCAGTAACAGGTTCTATTAAATTGCCCCAGTATTGCCTTTTGTGTGTCTAATAAGTGCACCAGTATATGTAGAATCAAATTTAAATAATTATTTTGATTTTGAAAATCGGACTATGCAGCTTTAAACAAATAGTGATATAGTTTGAAACGCCAAGCTTCATGTTCCACACATTCTTAGGACAGCATGCTTATCTTACCTACCCACGCGTCATTACCACGACTTTGGGGTTTACCCCCCCCACCCCCCCTTCCCACCTCCAGTCCCCCCCATCAGGGAGTGACACTCAATCCAAAGCGCTAATTCACAACATGTACGTACAGAAGGCCTGCCTACCCCAATTTTCCTATTTGGTTCCAGTGAACAAAATTGTACATTTTTCAAATGTTGTTGGTGCATGGAATTTTAATTTTGTATACTGACGTACTCTGGCTTAAAACTGTACAAAATACGTTAAAGTATCATTGTCTTGCCTGCCACACATTTCCTATTTGGGTACTCCGGTGGGGGGGTGGGGGGGTGGGGGGAAATGTGTGAACTTTCACACACAAAATAATAAATATATAATATTATGTATCTTTCAAATATTTGTTTGGAATACAGCTTTAATTTTGCGTATTGACATAGCCTGGCCTAGAACTATGTACAAAATACACAGCAATTTTAGTTGTATGCAGGTCTGGAAGTTCACTTGTTTTGGGCTTTTATTATTATTTTTTGTGTTAAATTTGTTATTTAATAAAAAGAAATGTGCCTTCTAAAAGGGAACGGTAACCGCAAATGGACAATACTGTCATTCCCTCCCCCCAATGAGTTGTGCCCTTCAACCTAGAACACTGCCCAGTACCTTCAGAGGTAGGTTCAGTCTCCTCCAGAAGACTGGTGGCGCTCCCATGCGGCGGTAGGGAAGGGAACACATTTTGTGAGCGTCTCCTGGAGCTTTTTCTCTGCTTAGACCGCCTCTCGTCGCACACACCTACAGCCAGCACATCCAGACCTTCCAAGATAGACGAGGTAGTTTTCAACTGAAGGGGCTGTGATAATGGCAGTGTCTCCACTGACAATGAAGCCGCATCAGCACCAGTGTTGTCCGCATCTGAAGCTGGCGAAATATGAATTTTCTTCGAGCGAGCTCGTATCTTACGCCGCTCATCATTGATGCTACTAATGACTGGAAGCTGCACCATGGGTTGTCGCGCAGTCTTATCATTAACAGTACAATCCAGAGCATCGTAAGCCTCAGCCCCAGTTGCGTGTGTGTCTACTTTCAGGCTGCTACTTGCGGTTATAATTTGGTCCCGAGTTATCTGAAGCAGGTCAGAAGACCGCTGCAGGCAGTTAGCTCGGTTGATGTCGGAGACGCGCTCGCCTTCATCTGTATCCATCCCAAAGGCATCTACATGCGCCTGGTACATTACTTCATCACAACTGCCAGCACGCTTCCCCAACGCGGCTGAACTAGTGTCAGTGGCACTAGCCGTGGCGGACTGAATGCATATGGATTGTATTTTGCGGACAGCGTTCCGGGGAAGGGTTTTGCGCGATTTGCTACGCTTTGATGGCTTTTTTTTATTCTCTTCATTTCGAGATTCCAGCAGTGGAGGATCAGCAGCTGCAACATGGAGATATTCAATACTTTATCGGATACAATTTTGAAAATGTGATAGAAAAGGGTCTAATATATGAGCACTTACAAATGTAGCTAACGGGGTGTTAAAATATCATTATCAACAGGGGAAATCAATCTCAAACAGAAATTATGGGATGGCCAAATAAGTTGAACGCTCACTTGCTGCATGGGAGGTCTTGGGTTCGATCCCCAATCGAGTCAAACCAAACAGTTACAAACATGGACACTAGTCACTGCCTTCCCTCGCGCTCGGCATTAGCCATTACAAGGAAAGGGCCTGGAATGGTTAGTTTAGAACCAGGATAATATGAGTGAGTCGGAGAGCAGGTCATGGTGCCGACTCACAGTATCTCAGCAGTCACAAGTCAGCACACACCCTGCTATGACCTTAGATGATGCAATGATGTAAAACCATAAAGGTCCTGTCACACTACGACCTATGGCATTAGCGTATGCCGACGTATGCGCTTTTCGACCAACACGTCGGCATTTTTTGTGCATGTTCAAAATTTTAAACGTATGGACGTACACAGGCATCGGTTATTAGTAGGTCGGCATAGGATAGCCATACATTGAATCAGCATCCTCCTCGTATCTCTGGCGTACATAGCGTACGGGTACGCCTAGCGTATGGGTAAAGGGGCTGTCACACTACGACGTATGCGCTTTTCGACCAACACGTCGGCATACGCCGTCATAGGTTACACATAGGTCATATACGCTTTTCATAGGTCGTCATAGGTCGAGTCAGTGAAAATTGTTTGTGCATGGTCAAAATTTTAAACCTATGTCGATGTGTGGCTCATAGGTTTCTCATACTCTAGACGTACGTCGGCATAGGTTACGCATACGCTGGCCATAGGTCGGCGTAGGTTACTCATAGGCTAGCCCTGTCACCTGTAACCGTCAACAAACGTCCCAGTACGCCGCGTATCGGTCGTCATACGCTTTGCATATGCCGTCATAGGTTAGGCATATGCTACGCGTACGCTTCATAAGTCGCTGGGACCTCCGGCAGTGCAAAAAGGTTGCAGTATCTCGACATATTAATTATTTCACCACGTTACGCATACGCCGACGCCATAGTGTGACAGGGCCTTTACAAACAACCCATTTCACGCAATTGGTCATCCTCTTTTCACTGCTCTCATATGCAGGGATGTGATTGGCCATTACAAAAATGAAAATGGAAAGAACAAATCTCCAGAGACTAATTATAATACCATTTATTTGTGACAAGGCTGAAGATAACATAAAAAGTCATGCCCTTACCCCTCCCCCACCCCAATATAACACCAAATAAATTATTATTATTACAAATAGTTGTTCATACCATGACTTTCCACCGACACAAGCCCCGCTGTGACTCCGTGTACAGTCACCGCCAACTCTGAAGACAGTGTAGTCCGCAGGCTCTTCTGCCGGCCATCACTGACCACGCATAGAGGTGGCGACTCAACTGACGCATCTGTAAACCGGTTTCATACACAGATTATTCCACCCCATCATTTTGTGCGGTTATTATGTAAATGGTTGATATAATTCTGCATTGGTATAAATAAACTAATACAGTTTTTAGTATATTATTAAACATGTTCAATAAATCACGTTTCGCATGAAAGCAACGCTTCATTCCAAAAATGACACCCTTGAATTTAGTTTTTTAATTAATTAAATCAACACATGGGTTCTTGTTAAATGCTGGTCCCAATTGGTGCGAAGCTGTAGCCTATTTCATCTTTGACCTCTTGTAAATATTGGGGAATTTTGGAGTGATTTTTATTTAGTGCTATGCAACCAAGCAGGTGACGGCTGCATTGCTACTCTGCAGCAAACTAGGTCACCTGACTGGTACCCAGCAGCCAATGGGCTGCCGGGTACTAGCTAGGGTCACCTGACCGACACCCGGATAAAAACCTATAAATAAGGGTGCGGGTCACATGCTCTCTCTCTTTCACCAGGCAGTCCAGACTACGTACATGTGCCTGTAGCAACTATATTGGGAATAAAACAACCATGTGAGTGCAATGTTGTCTTCTTGTGGATGCTTCAGACCTGAGCCAACCAGGATAGCAGAAGTAGATAAGGGATATAGAAAAAGATGTACAAACTTTTCACTCCGATTCCCTTTACATACTGAAGAACCCATTTACCACCCACACAGCTGAGCTGAGCTGACCCCCACTCCTCACCACGCACACATTTCTACTCTATTCAGTTAGACAGTAAAACCTCTCTAAATTGAGCGACCTTGCGACTGACTTTAAGTGGTCGATTTAAGGTGGTCAGTTTAGGGAGTTAGAATATGGTTACAATGGTATTGTTGGGACCCAAATAAAGCCATTAATATAGGGGGATGGACCACTCCCTATATCGATGGCTTTATGGAGGTGGGAGGTTTTACTGTATATACATCTCTAATAGCCTCAAATCCAAATCTAAAAGACTACTGACCATGGCCATGTGTAGGATCCTCAACCATCTCCAAGAGACTTCTTGCACCACCTGCTGATGACATGTACGAGAACAATTTCTGGGACCGCCTCCTTGACGAGTCCTTCCTTCGCTTGGACCCTCGCCGTGTCACATCCACCTCCACAGGGTCCGAAAGATTTCTCGCTGTTGTGGGAAAATTTTCTTCGGACGATATTGTCATTAAGTTAGAGCTATCATCAGATCGTGAGGTACATACTTTCCCAAAGTGTCCCCAAGGCCCCATTAGCTCATTATTGATACCACTAACCGCATGTGACTTCACTGCCACATGTTGCGTTGTACGATTAGCATTAGCAGTGCAAGCCTTATTAATGTCTGCTACAACCCAAGTGTCAGTAGATGTTGCGCCCATGTCTACACTCAGGTTATTTCTTGCAGTGTGTTGGTCCTCCATTGCTATCTCCAGCTGATCACTTGACACTTGAACACTGTCAGCGCTAACAACGCCGCATGCCCTTGTGTCTTCAGCTGTATCCATGCCGGCTGCACCAACTGATGCGCTGCATGTCACTTCATCACTGCCGCCAAAAGACTTCCTTAGTGGACGTGAATCAAGAGCCCCACCACTAACAACGGGAGACTTAGTACTATTAACATGAATAAAGGCTTGATCCAAACAACATTCATTATCCACATTAGACATCTCTAAGTCCAACCATGATTGTGAACCACCGGCTCCCTGTGAGGCATCTAGTTCACCACTGTTCACCGTTTCACCTTCATTCAAAGTGCTCAGCTTCACGTCAATATTTGTCACATTCACTATCAAGCTATCAATTGCCTCCCCAGGTTCCATATAAGTATCGCACTCTCCTGTTGCCATAGCTTCATCGGCTGGATCCTCGGAACAAAAGTTACCCTCCACCATATCTGAAATTGTCCATCCTTCCAAAGAGGCGTTTGCTGCCTTATTTTCAGACATAGTCATCTGTAGCCTTTGGAGTAGAGGAATGTCAAGAAACCCCTGGCCGGAGTTGATGTCTGCTTCCGATAAGCTGTTGCTGATGTTCTTGTTCAGGAACCGCTGCCTTTTTCTCCTTCTGACCACAGGTGGTGGTGGTAGCTCGACCTCAGAACCACTAGTGTTCTTGATATCCTGAAGGACCATTGCCTGTGGAGCAAGTAGTAAAACCAAATAACACATTAGTGATTAGATTAAGTATACAACAACTGTCTTATGAAGAGACTTCGAGCATAATTATATATCATATTTGGCTCATTGCGTACTCAGTAATATTATACATCCAAAACATCTATAATTTAATCTTTAAACAAATTAAGTCAATGATATTATGAAAAAGAAAATATTACACAAAGATACGCGCAGTGCGACGGTAGTGGTGAGTTCAAGCATTAGAACAATGTTAACATTGTGTTAACAATGTGTTTCTTAGTAACATGTATTGAATTTGTACTGTTGGTATTGCTGAGCGCTGTTATTGTTACTAGTCTTTGTTTTCATGAAGTTAATTTGCAAATGGTACATTTAGAAAGCTCTTATCATTCTGATTACAAATATATATATAATAATGGAAAATTGGTCTTAGTCCCTGAGTTATGAACTTGTGCCCTTTATTTTACACACATTTTACACTCATGGTTCTGCAAATGCTTAAATCTGAGGCTGCTTGCTGATGACAAATTACATTTTATTCACATCATTATTCCTTTAACTTATTATTTCTAGTACAAATTATAATCTCAATTTTTGTTCAGACCGTACAAATAAATATTTGTTGAGCAATTTGACATAAAACATGGAAAATTGTGTGATTTTCACTAACCATTTTGATCAAATCTTTAGAAAATTAATATCTCTGGTTCTATTTGAGATATTGACTTGATTACTTATCAAAATGATCAGAATGCAAATATCTATAATGTGATTAGATTGTCTTTAAGCAATGTCCACATGTAAAAAAATCATAAAAATTTGATTGCTTTAATTAGCAATAGCATACCCATCATATGGTTATGTCCAAAATGCTGAGAGTGAGTGAGTGCTAAATGGTGATTAACAATCTACACAGATTTGTAGAGAAAGATATTATATTTTTCATGAAAAATATTTGGTAAAATCATGTTTTACGATCGTTCCAAAGTTTTCAAACCTCAATTAAAAAATTGTTTCCTGACTGAAGTCGGGCGTAATGGATACAAAACTAAAGCTAGTGATCCCTACTTTACTGTGAAAGTAGTTATTTTTAGCTCTGATGCACTCACTCACTGCACACAACTTTCAAAAAGGGGTGTAGTGTGCTGAGAGCAAGTCTCCTATTTTTCCAGTGGGCAGTCAGCATAAGCAACCAACCGGTCCTTTGTTTGGAGTACCTAGTGTTAGCGTTACTAGATCCACTGACTCCAGTCCTTCATTGCCTTCATTCATTTTAGGCAGTGGCTAGCCTATTTGTAGGTACCCCAAACACAGGCAGATTACTTGTTGGAAATGGCAAATTCTGTCAAAAAATGCTCCATTTCAACACCATGGCAAAACTAACCCCAAAGGGTTTATACAAATTTATTACAGCACAAACAACATTTGTTCTCTTACCTTTAACCTGGTCTTGGATTCATTTTATTATTCAAAGAAATAAGCCTGATTCAGCTAAATAAAAACTACTACCAACTCCAAGTTTTCACTCCCAATCCATGGTAATTCCCAGGTGCAGATGTGTCATGGTATCCCTAGTAGAATTAGCTAGTGTACATCCAATTTGTGCAACAACGCCATTTGTTGATCAAAGTACCCAGCAAAAAGGTACTGATACCCCTACATAGGTGAGATTCCGAGCCTTCCATTCATATAAAACAGTATATGTTTTAATTGTAGAGAAACTGCAAAGAACTGATTGAAATTTGAAGTTAAAAAAATTCCCATTTAAAAACCCTTAAAAGTTGGTATTGCATTACAGAGAATTTAATTTCCTGTCCAACCATAATTACCAGTAGGTACCCCAAACACAGGCTGATTACTTGTTGAAAATGCCAAATTCTGTAAAAAAAATGCTCCACTTCAACACTGTGGCAAAACAAACCACAAAGGGGTTTTACAAATTTATTACAGCAGAAACAACCTTTGTTCTCTTACCGTTAACCTGGTCTTGGATTCATTTTATTATTCAAATAAATACGCCTGATTTAGCTAAATAAAAACTACTACCAACTCCCAGTTTTCACTCTCAATCCATGGTAATTCCCAGGTGCAGATGCGTCATGGTATCCCTAGTAGAATTAGCTAGTGTACATCCAATTTGTGCAACAACGCCATTTGTTGATCAAAGTACCCAGGTGAGATTCCAAGCTTTCCATTCATATAAAACTGTATATGTTTTAATTTGAGAGAAAATGCAAAAAAATCGATTGAAATTTGAAGTTACAAAAATTTCCATTTTAAGTGCTATTTTCTACTGAAAATATAATTTTAAAACCCTTAAAAGTTGGTATTGAATTAAAGAGAATTTAATTTCCTGTCCAATCATAATTACCAGCGCTCATGCGAACCTATGGCGCTCATGCGCACGGCGATTTAACGACTAAAAATTAGGGGGTATTTTTTTTTATATTTTAAATAAAATTTGTTGTGGGGTACATTAGTAGGCAGAACTGGTCTTCCTCATTCCACTGCTCATTGCCCTAGTTTTAATTTTGGGAGCTATAATCTTTTTAGCTTTGAGCAGGACCGATAGAGTAACAACCTAAAAACATCCATATCTTCCTTAATATTAGATCAATTTTGACAAATGAAGTGTCATTTTCTTTCAAATGCAATATCCTAACAAGGGAAATCCATTAAATCAAGCTCAAACCTGTTTTTTTAAATCACTTGGGATACCTATGTGGTAGTAGTACTTATTACCTGACTGGCCATGTGCAAAGATTTTTGTTACTTTTGAAGAAATGTATAAAATCATTGTAAAATTAAAATAATTCACATCTATCAAAGTTCATTATATAGATTATGATGTAAATAGAAAGAGCATATTGAGGATAATACAATCTCCAGATTTCATGGAATTATCTTATACATGTGTTTTTCTGTGCCATTTCAAACTTGCTCAAAATTGGGCATTTTTTGCCAGATTTGATCACAATCATTATAAAAGTAAAAGAATTCACATATGTCAAAGCATATTGTATATCGTCTAAATAGAAAGAGCATATTGACGATAATAAAGCCTGAAGATTTCATGCAATCATCTTGTATGGGTGATTTTCTGTGTCATTTTAAACTTGCTCAAAATTGGGCATTTTGCCAGATTTGATCATAATCATTGTAAAATTAAAATAATTCACATATCAAAGTGTATTTTATATAATGGAAATAGAAAGAAGATATTGAGCCTAATAATAGGTATCCCAAGTGATTTTAAAAAACAGGTCTGAGCTTAATTTAATGGATTTCATCTGTTAGTATGTTTAATTTGAAACAAAATGATACTTCATTTATCAAAATCGCTCTAATATTAAGGAAGATATGGGCGTTTTTAGGTTGTTACTTAATTGGGCCCATCCAAACCTAAAAAGATAGCATTTTTGATGGTCCCCCAAATTAAAACTAGTCACCTTATCTCACTTCTAATGTTTTTTCTGGTGATTTCATGGCCTGTATAAAGAGAATATAGAGATCTAGGGGTATGAGATGGTTACATTTCAAGATATGGATCTTCAAAAATGCTAAAAACTACAATTTCCCATAACTCACCATTTTTCAAATTTAGCTGTGGAGCACTTTTAGAGGTGCGCTTGTGGAAAAGATATGCACCCCAGATGGATTATTCTTATTTCTCCCTGACCTATAGGTGAGTCTTGTCACCTCTATTTTTTTTAGGACCGCATACGATTGGGAAAAGTTGATAGAAATAGGTCCAAAATGCTCCAGTTTTAATTTGGGGGACCATCAAAAATGCTATCTTTTTAGGTTTGGATTGGCCCAATTAAGTAACAACCTAAAAATGCCCATATCTTCCTTAATATTAGAGCAATTTTGACAAATGAAGTTTCAAATTAAATATTCTAACAGATGAAATCCATTAAATTAAGCTCAGACCTGTTTTCAAAAATCACTTGGGATACCTATTACCAGTGCTCATGCGCACAGCGATTTAATGACTAAAGATGTTTGTGTTTTTTTGTTTTGGTACATTAGTTGTTTAAGCAGGGGAAATTTCAGTCACAGACGACTGGTCTTAGTCTTACTCATTCCACTGCTCCTTGCCCTATCATAGTAATGCCTAGTGTCTGGCTAGGAAGCGACGAGTATAAATTTTTACGTCATTGGTTTGACTCGACCAAGATTCAAACCCACGCTCTACCAACATGGGAGACGGACACTCTAACTCATTCGGCCATCACGTCTGGTTAAGCCTATCAGTAAAATTTAAATAACCCACATCTACCAATGTTTATTGTATATAATGTAAACAGAAAGAGCACATTGAGGATAATAAAGCCTGAAGATTTTATGAAATTATTTTGGACCGGTGCATTTCTGTGGCATTTCAAACTTGTTCAAAATTGGGTATTTTTTACCAGATTTCATCACTTGCCAATTTGAGCATTGGAGCATTTTAAAAAACCTATTTCTTTAAACTCTTCCCAAGCATATGTGGGTGTGAACAAAATAACAGCGATAAGACTCACCTAAAGGTCAGGGAAATATGAGAATATTTCAACCTGGGGGGCCAATTTATTTTCACAAGCCCACCTCCAAAAGACAAAAGTGCTCCAAAGCTACATTTTATAAATGACAAGTTTACGGAAACTGCCATTTTTAGCACTTTTAAAGATCTGCCAAGTGCCATTGTCCAAGCGCCAAGTGTTAAGGCATTTGAACGGAGACTCGAAAAACTGTGGAAAAATCAGGACCTGGTCCTGGTGTACAGCTTTAACTTAACTATGACCTCCTATGTCTAAAGCCGTGTTCACACGGGCAAAATGTGAAGCGAATCAGACAAATCGAATCAGGTGAGTCGAATTAGCCGCCCGTTCACACGGGCTGTACTTGGGCCGGAAATCGATGTCTGCGCATGAGCAAGCCCAGCCTGACCAGCGCCAGTCTTCGAATAAGCAAGGTCACCACTAGAGAGTGCGTTCGACCTAGATATGTATTTCTCTGTGGCGGAGTGGTTAGAGTGTCTGACTTTTTTCTAGGTCAGACTCCTAATCTGAGGGTCGGCGGTTCGATTCCCCGTGCCCCCAGCTCTGCCAATTTGGATTTCCACTGCTGTGTATGACTTACAGCGTCATCAAAGGCCGGTTGCTCTCATACCATGTCTATGTGGTGTGGGAGGTTAAAAATCCCTAGGGTCGGTAAAAGTGTAGGCTCGGGCTTTCTATCGACCAGCAGTGGAATGAGGAAGACCAGTCGCCTATGACTGAAATTTCCCCTGCTTAAACAACTAATGGACCAAAAAAAAAAAAAAAAAAAATGATTCGTATTGGTTTGGAACGGTCAAAACTTCTGCTGGGCAGTGAAACCCTACAAATAAATGATGAAAAAAATATCTGTGCATAGATAGCGGTTTCATTAATTAAATTATATAATATGCGCTTTTGATCGACCGGAAAGTCAACAAACTAAGGTCTCGACTGCGCATGTGCGCTACATCCTTAAGTAAGTCAGTTGCGTTCACACGGGCGATATAAACCGATTAAGATAATTCGATTCATATAAACCACCTACAGAGGTGGTTTATATTATCCGATTTATATGAATCAAATTCAATTCATTCAATTCTTTTATTTTAACTCTCTGCAAGGTATGTTTACAATAAATTGAGGTGATACAATAAATGCATACAAATTCCTTACAGACAGAAAGGATCCCAGAAAAGCGATGCTTATCTAGCTGGTCTCCATGATGTGAATGAATAAGTGATGACAATAACAAATTATTAAACTTAAGCTACATTTTTAACTAATGATTATGATGAGCTACTGATGCGTCTCTTCACAGTTAGTAAAAAACAAAGTAATGATAGGAATATTATATGGATATTGTGTCATGGATTCATGTACTTACATGCAGTATCAGTAGTTATTTTGCATGTATGTTAATAGGGGTATTATATATATTCTTTACTGGTAATCGATTTAGTATGCATTGAGATAGCTTATCTTTAGTTTTTTACAGAAGTTTTTCAAAGTTTGAAGGTTTCTAATCTCTACTGGTATTGAGTTCCAGATATTGGTTCCTTGGTTTTCAGTTGTTATTTTGCCATATTTGTTTCTAGTGTGTTTGTGATGTATGTTATTTATCTGTCGTGTGTTATGGGAATGGACCTGATTGTTTTCTTTGAAGAGATTATCAAATATTTCAGGGAGGAGGCCATTCTTTTGCTTGTAAACAAATTTTGCAATGTATATTTTATAAATGTCAGTTACCATAAGTAAGTCCAGGTCTTTATGAAGTGATTTAGTTGGGGTGAGATAGTCTTTGCTATACAGTATTTTCAAGGCTCTGTTTTGTTGTGTCTGTATCTTTTTTAGGGTTGATGATTTGGCTCTCCCATACACCTCTATACCATACTGGATTTTGGAGTAAACGTATGCATAGTATAGTAATTTTTTATTTTCCTCATGTACCCGTCGTCTGATTATTTTAAATGAGTTAGCCGTTTTAATTATTGAATTATTTAAGTCATCAATATGTTCATCCCAGTTGAGGTTCTCATCTAGAATTATACCTAGGTATTTCACAGAAATCAGCCCTAAACCGACTCAGACGCGCGTTCACACGCCAAATCTGAGCCGAACTAGGCAAATCGATTTATATGATTCGAATTAATTGCCCCGTGTGAACAGGGCTAAGTTATGACTAGTTAGTATGAGGGGGCTCTGAGAAATACTGATAACTCCTCTACGTATTTATCAGATACAGGCGTAAGCCTTCGTCCAGTAGCTACATAACATATATTCCTCATTTAGTCATTACGAGTGTGAGTGTGGCTGGCACATACTGATACAGTGCAGTGACCAGTGTGACTCACTGACTGTCACAGTATCAGTGCCAGTGCAGTGCATCAAGCTATGGCCTATGCAATGGCATGCCGATGCCGATGGGTACTCCAGCTTCAACGACTTATTATATTTACTGCAATCGTGGAACATATGCTTCTAAAATAATACCGAAAGATACTGTTTTCTTTCAAGGCCGAAAATATGGGCATCACAAAAGAACGTGTACGTACTATATGCACGAAATGAATATCATATCAACTATAAAATTAAAACTTACGGGATCCATTGCCGATCACCTCCAGCCAAAACAAGTTTCGAATCGGCGCGGAGGAGACACAGCCAGCCAATGACCGCCATCGACTCATTTCGTACATGCGCAAAGCCGATCCTGTTATTTCCGGTGTTATGATGTTTTTTTTACGTTTTCTGCCTTGTGTTTCTCGGCAAAATTCTTCATTCACATTGAATGACATTATTAGATGTGAAGGCTGTATGAACGTTGTTTGCTCTAGATACTAGATAATGCCTAATACCAACGATATCCTCTGCTTACGAGTACAATATGGTCACTCGCCGGCCTAAGTAAACCAATACGGTACCTCGTTTATGTTGCCGGTCAGAAGCATACTGATAGGGGGTTCCAGATGTAGAAGTACAGGCAGTGTTGCAAGACCTAAACTAGTAAAAGGGGCGGTAACGTGACTAAAATAAAAAAATTAAATTATTCATATCATAACAAAGTGGCTGGGTGGGAAACCGCGCTGGTTGGCTTCTAGTGCGGGAGGTCGTGGGTTTGAAGTCATGGCCGTAATCGATTAACACGACCCGGGCGACTCGGGTCACCCGAGTCGTCAGAATTTCAAATCGAACACCGCGAGTGGAGTCGACAAAAACATGTGCCGTGTGCAAAACGACCCGACGCCAGTAACCCACCTCTTGGCTGGGGTTTGCTAGGAATGCCTGAGCTGGTACCTGTAGGATAACAGCTACCACTACAAGTTGTTTTAATGCTTTTTTTTAAATAACCCAGATTGTCAGCTTATACGATCCTAAAATACTTTAAAACCTATTTTGCTGTACTTATATTGGTTATTAAAACAAATAATTAGGTTTTAGATTAAGCCACCATTTTTTCCACCCGGAGCGTGCAGAAGCTTATTCGGTTATTCGACCCGAGTCCACAGGATGTGCGCATGCGCCAAAAAGTGGCTCGGGTGACCAGAGTCGATTAATCGATTACGCCCTAGGTGTCGCGGTTTAAATTCTAAGTGGGTTCCGAGTCTACGCTCGGCGAGGCTCGGCAATTCAGCATATTCGATTAATCAACTTGGGTGACCCTAGCGACTTTTTGACTCACAAATGTGACGTCATCGCTCCGAGCCAACCCAAAGACACTAGGCTATGGGCGTAATCGATTAACACGATTCGGGTCACCCGAGTTGCTAGAATTTCAAATCGAACACCGCGAGTGAAGTTGACAAAAACACATGCCGTGTGGAAAACGCCCAGACCCCAGTAACCCACCTCTTGACTGGGGTTTGCTAGGAACGATGACGTCACATTTGTGCTGGTAGGCCTACCGCCCTGCAGGATAATAGCTAACAGTACCAGTCCTACATGGTTTTTCTTTGGTAATAACACAGATTAATGAAATGGAAATATAACTAAACTCTGCAATCATAAAATACTTTAAAGTGCCGAGCTATACGTCGTCGAGAAAACAAACGAACTCGGAATAGTTCAGATTTGTGCCACAGGGGTGGTGCATGCTTGGTACTGAACTTTTCCACTTGGTGGTGTAGAGTGACCTATTGTTGTGACAATGGCTGGGTCAGTGGAGAGAAGGGAGGGTAAAACTGAGGTATTTTCAATTTTCTTTAGAGTAGTTCAAACAGGAAATATATTTGCTTTATATGTAAAATATATGTTAGTACAATTACATTGCATAATTCAATGAGAAACACATATAGATGAAAAACGTTTTTTTCTTGTTGAATATAAAAATGTTTTGGAGTGTATGGGGTTTGAACCCACACCACCAAACAACTTCAGATTACAAGTTCAACAATCTAACCACGAGGCCACAGAAACCACACATGATTACTGGTCTCAGTTCAGGCTATTTATGTATAGGACGTCACATATAATGTGTGTGTGTGTGTGTATGTATGTATGTCATTAAACACCATTTTCATTGCAAAAGCCTTTTGGTTAAGATTTAAAAAACAATTTACAAAAACATGTTTTACACCATCGGGCCTGACGTCGGGCCATGGGTGGTAGCCCGACGTGGGGCCGGTTGCGCCCCGACGGTGGCACAAATGACAATATAGCATTTACACACTGACTGCCTATAACGGTGACTATATCAATATCGATCCGTCCGGTTTGATGCTTCCGTAGTGAATGCTAGACCGTTAACACTGTCAACGTCATAACAACTAATCTTCGATCCCTTAGTGACAACAATGCTATGACGATATGCATCTCACTGGTATCAACCAACGTGACTCGGTATATCACTAGGCAACACTAAACGGTCTCCAACGTCGTGAATTAATCATGTTACCGGCAACATGCATAATAACGCTTGGTATTTCAGAATTAATTTCAAAGAAATACTGGGTTGTCAGGAGTAAATAATTGTATACCGGAACTAGATAAAACATATGTAATGACTTTTGAAATAATATTTAATTTACCTTCATTATATTAATGTTTGTTTTACGCCCTAGTAACATCTAAGGTCATATCAGGACGGGTACCGACTTGTGACAGTGCGCACTCATGGCGACTTTATAGTGTTGCCCCAATGGGAGACCAGGCCACCAGCACCATGACCTGATATCCTACTCAGTCACATTATCCTGACACTGAGCCAACCAGTCCTTTCCCAATAATGCCGAGCGCCAGGCTAGGAAGTGACAAGTATCAATTTGTAAGTCATTTCGCCATCCCGTCTGGTTTCATTATATTAAATACAAAGTATTGTTGCCAACTAGAGACATCACCGAAAGAAATATGATAGTTTTCTATTTAGCTACCATGTTCTGAAACCAGGGTTTCAACGTTACGTGAAATGATTATGATCTATACCCACTGAACATTCCATTAAAGTCGCCTGGTATAGTCCACTGAGATGACAAATTCTGAATGTAGCGTATGAATGACGTCACAGGTGGGATTCCGTATCAGATGACCAAGATGGGAGGGGGTTCACCAAAAAACAGGGAATCACTTGTTTTGCAGCATCACACTGGTAGAGAATGCAAAACACCAAGGGAATCCCATCCATGACGTCAATTATAGGCCTACAGGAGCACATACATCAGCTCTTTTGCCACATATATTCGGTTGCAGAAACTGAAAAACTAAGCATTGGAGATCATTTGTCAAGTACAGCTCCAGTCTCAGTGTCCTATAAAAGTCCTCTTTAAAGTTGCATAGTCCAATGACAGCATCAGATTTTCTAAATCAAAACACTTACCTAAATTTCATTCTACATACCTTATATACTGGTGCACTTGTTGCTGCATAGAACGGAAGTCAATTTAATAGAACACACTACTGCTGAACCATATGGGGCGTAATCGATTAATCAACTCGCGTCACCCGAGCCACTTTTTGGCGTATGCACACATCCTACAGACTCGGGTCAAATAATCGAATATGCTTCTCCACGCTCGAGGTGGACAAAATGGTGGCTTAATCCAAAACTTTATGTTTGTTTAAATAACCGATATAACTGCAGCAAAATAGGTTTTAAAGTATTTTATGATTGCATAGTTTAGTTATATTTCCATTTCATTAATCTGTATTATTACCCCAAAAACCATGTAGGACTGGTACTGGTAGCTATTATGATGCAGGACGGTACCAGCACAAATGTGATGTCATCATTCCTAGCAAACCCCAGCCAAGAGGTGGGTTACTGGGGTCGGGTCGTTTTGCACACGGCACATGTTTTTGTCAACTCCACTCGCGGTGTTCGATTTGAAATTCTAGCAACTCGGGTGACCCAAATCGCGTTAATCGATTACACCCATGGTGTCCAGTATTTTGATGTGCCTGCCCAAATTAAGTTGGCATGTTTTCACTTCAAATATCACCAACCGTAGCCACTTATAATAAGTTATTTTTAACTAATGTAAGCTACATTATAACAATCAAAAACTGATACCGTTATCTTTTAGAATAAGAAAGAAAGTCAGAAATTCATTAGTTGATGCGACTTAAAATTTTATTTTCAGGTGGTTCATGCAAATAAGATTCAGTGAAAAAAAGTCTTACAAACCACATATAGCTCCAGTTTCTGAAATGACAAATCTTTGGTTAGGCTTTTGTTCCCGGCATTGATCCCTTATGGAACAAAGTTATCATCAAGTATATTCAATTGAACTTTCAACTTTCTTTTTGTATGAAATATTTGTTACTGAAATATAAATAAAAAAAGAAAGAATACATGTACTCATGAATGGTTCTAACAGAACGGAATCGGTTGGGTAGTCGCTAACAACATTATAATGTATATTGTATGGATATTTATAGGTCATCAAAGTTTGTGATCTCTAGAATATAAGAATCTCATTCACATAAATATATATATATTATGCATTCATGCGACCAGGTCTTTAAGAGACTTAACCTAATTCTTACTGAAGCCAACCTTGAGATTTCTAGGAATAGTTTGCAAACAATAAGATGTAAAAAATATCGTCGCATGGTACACATGTTGAAATTATATGGGAAATGATGGGTTGTAGACAAGCACATTTATATCGATGTTCAAATACACTTTCTTACAGGCTTTCAACATCAAGATTCAGACAAATATACAAATAATTGATAGCTTAGCCAACTTTGCTCCATGATGTAGACTGAACCCAGACTACATAAAGAGGTAATGAAAGCGACCCCGCCACCACCCCTGTACACACATCTGATATTAACCTGATGTAAAATATTCTGATAATCAGCAGAGGGGGGAAATGGAAATCCTCTGTTATTATTCTGTGTGGCCGGCCAAGTGTGTGTATATGGGTCACTCTCCTGAAAACTGGCCAGAAGTGTCACATGGAGAGTTAAAATTTAATATTTGAATTTTTTTACATTTTTTGGTTGCAAATGAAAGCTGGAAATCTCCCCTTTACATCTATGTAAAATATAAATTGATGAGATAAAAAATAAAGGTGTAGTCCATGAATAAGATATCTCTTATGGCAGTATAACATGTGCGTCACACGTGTAACACATGTTTAGGACACCACACAGTCTGCTTAATAAATATCTAATCAGAATTAAATGATATCATACTTAGAAGCATATTAATCGTGGCATAATATACAGAAATATCCAGTGCTTATATTGATAAAAAAAAGTAATTCCCAGCCATGCTTTATTCACTGAATAATTAGTGTACAATATTTGTGTGGCATCCAGACACCACGGTTACACGTGTGACGGAAATTTGTAATGTTATTTCTGAAGACATTAAATTAATTATTTTTTTAATTTAAGCATGCATACATGTTAATACATACTTCCTCTTTGATTTGGGAACTGTTTTGTTTGATATATCAATGCAATACAAGATGTTAATAAGGATTCAACCACGTCCCATATGTCATGTTACAAATGGCTGACTGTAAAATGGGTTTTTTGGTACAAAAACAGTTCATAACTAAAAAGACCAAAGTTGCACACAGTTTTATTTTATTTCCCTTATTTCTTTCATCAAATCTGAACATGAAAAGTATAAGGAAAAAAATAAGTAGGAAGGTTTTTATTGATGTTTTAAAATCCTATCTCATGCTGAGCAGTTTTCAGGAGAGTGACCCATATATATATATATATATATATGGGTCACGATCACAAAGAGGCCAATTGGGGAAAGTTGTCGGCGTCGATCGGTATAATTATAATTTAGCATTGACAGAGGTGTTGGAAAGTCCTTAAATTTATACTGAATATAAAGGTCAAGAAAATACAACAACCTCATTTGTTTCTAGTATAATTTAATATAAAACAAAGAAATGCACTAGACTTTAAGAATTGCGATGCCAACATCTGTTAAAGTTGTCGGCGTCGATCATTGGATGTCGGCGTCGATCGGTATATTTATAGTTTAGCATTGACAGAGGTGTTGGAAAGTCCTTAAATTTATACTGAATGTAAAGGTCGAGAAAATACAACAACCGTATTTGTTTCTAGGATAATTTAATATGAAACAAAGAAATGCACTACACTTTTAAGAATTGCGATGCCGACATCTTCAATTGACCACCGATTGGCCCGTTTTAGGGAGGCTGACTCGTATATATATATATATATATAAATATATATATATATATAGATGTATGGGTTGGCCCATGCTTGAGGGCAGGTAATGGGGGACATCCGGGGTAGTTCATTTGTTGACACTAGATGGCGCATCGGTACCAGTGGTCCTAAACGGCCATTGACAATGCACTGAGTTCGGCGGTACGCCCAGTGCAAAACGTTTATTTTATTCAAAATTAATAGAAATACAGAACCCTAACCTTAGAAATTTAATATAATGTATTCGTTGTATGTTTTCTATATGTATACCAAGCGGTTTGTCTCTAGGTCTTGTGGTTTTAGAGATATTTGACTTCTTCTGTATGAAGATTGCTCACGGCCATTGACAATGCACTGAGTTCGGCGGTACGCCCAGTGCAAAACGTTTATTTTATTCAAAATTAATAGAAATACAGAACCCTAACCTTAGAAATTTAATATAATGTATTCGTTGTATGTTTTCTATATGTATACCAAGTGGTTTGTGTCTAGGTCATGTGGTTTTAGAGATATTTGACTTCTTCTGTATGAAGATTGCTCATAGCCATTGGGTTTGCAGTGTGACAGTGTGCCGAATAGGCCCACTGGTTCAGTGGCGATGCGAACGGCAGGAATTTGAACTAAAAAGTCGGAGGTCCCCCATTATAGATATAGGGATGATTGTGAGTGAACTCAGGGCCTGGGTGTGAGTGAACTCAGGGCCTGGCTGAGTTAGGGGTCAATTCACACAGGGGTCAAGGTTGGTGGTGGCCACAGGTCAAACAGCTCTGGTGGTGGGCAGACCACTGGTGATCATGGTAACCAGAAATGCTGAGTCCCTATTGGAGGAACTGGGAATGCTGCGCCCCTATTGTTTGAAGTGAATGGCATGATCCTATACCAAGAATCCATGGACTATACATAATAAACCAGAGGGCTGGACTCTCTCTCTTACATTTTACTCTCTTCCTTTCTCTTTGTCTGTATTGTTTTCCTCATAGCCTACGCACACAGCCACAGATGCGAGCATTAGATTATACAAACTAGTGACCACAACGAGTGGGTGGTTTCAACAAACTGGTGACCACGACAAGTGCGTGGTTTCTACACTGAGATAACCAGTCCTTGCACCATCCTGGTAACAAATACAAAAAGCTTTTAGTTTTACTCAGGTGGGGATCGAACCCGCCATTTCCCACACATGAAGCGGATGCTCTACAGTTATTCCATCCAATCCATCTGATGATTTTCAAGAGCATCAGCAGCTCAGTATGAGAGGAATATTTCATTTCGAAGGAATTTCCAGATGGCAAGTAAGATCCATTCCAACATAAAAACGACTAACGTTACAATAAATAAACATTTTATTACATTTATTGCACGATACAGCGTTCATCCCGCATCACAGGCCTGAGGGTCCCGAACCTTTATAATTATATGGGTGATAAGGCGTTTCATAAAATAATAAAAATAAGAATCAAGCGGGATAATTTGAAACTAGTTTCAACCTATACCCGACAATTTTATTTAAGGTTGCGGTCCGATGGTTTTGATTTTCCGAGATTAGGTTGACCGTTATTAAGTATCTTATTTCAGCTTGAAGTCACTTTAATTTTAAATGGCTAACTTTTGAGATATTTGAAGTGCAACCATGCAAAATTAATTTTGGCAGGCATGACAAAACTGACACCATAGTATTCTGCAGTACAGATTCTATTTAAGTGCCCCAGTATCTAAGTTAGATATGTCAAATCAAATTTAGATAATTGTTTTGGTTTTGAAATTTTGATATACAACGCACTATGCAGCTTTAATGGAAATCAATATTATCATTGAAAACATTCTACCGAGGCCATGTAACACTATGATATATGCGACCCATTCCTTATTCTTGATACAACTTGCTGAGTTCCGTGACCAATTTACTCAGATGAGGATTCCCTCCCAGCTCCTCAATTTGACTCATCAACCTGCAAACACATTAATAAAACACATGTTTTTACCGAATTTATTAACAAATATATGTTGATACCAAGAATTAAAAGCGCCAGATATGGATTACAAATGTTAGTTATGTATGCTGTCCGGTACTTGTGTGTGATGGCAGTAGCCTTCTGAATTCTGCATCAACATCCACATTTCTGTATCGCACTTGACTTATTTGAATACTGAGGCAACAGTGATGTATTCATCCAATCGGACATAATTCTAAGACACAAGAATCAACAGACGGGATGGCTGAGTGAATTGAGCGTCTGCCTCCCGTTTTGATAGGTCACGGGATTCAAACCCGTGGTTTTGAACCCTGGCTGAGTCAAACCAAAAACTTAAAAATTATACTTCTCGCTACCAGGCCTGGCATTCAGCATTACTAGGATAGGGCAAGACACGTTGAAATGAGGAACACCAATTGTATTGTCCGTGATTGAAATTTCCCCTGCTTAACCAATTAGTGTATTAAAAAAAAACACTGGGAAATACATGATGATATCATTGTACTAATAGAGATAGCAGAGGTTCATATAGCCAATTCTAGGAATGGTACTAACTACATCCTCTGCCATGGAATGATTGGATGAGCCTGAGTTGGTCCATTCGGTATTAGTGCAACCCAGGGTTGCATTTATTTGTTGGGGGTTTTACATCTTAGCAACATCTAAATTCATATCAGGCTGGACACCAACTTGTAATACTGCGTACTTATGGCAACTTCAAGGTACTGCCCCGCTGGGAGATCGAGCTCCCAGCACCACTACCCGATATCGCACGCAGTCATATTATCCTGATAATGATCAAACTAGTCCTTTCGATATCCTATTAATGCCACGCACCAAGCTAGGTAGCGACAAGTATACATTTTGTAAGTCATTGGTTTGACTCGGCCGGTGTTCCAACCTACAAACCTCCTGCACGGGAAGCTAGCCAGCGCTCTTACCGATTCAGCCATCCTGTCCAATCGCCCAAAGTTAGATGAATAGATGGGTTTATATAACAGCATCACTAGAACTCACCGCTTCTCCAAGTCTATGATGACAGTGCGTGTGTAAGCGAGTGACCCCATTTTGTGGAGGTACTGCACACAGTAGTGCTTCACATTGATGTCGGAGGTACGCTGCCGGAGGATGCTCAGCACCTGCCGGTCAGCCGGGTTCGCACGCACCGCATGGATGATAGGGAACGAGAACTTCCCCTCCGTCAGATCCTCTGCGAAGCTCTTGTTCGATTCATACTGTGTGCAGGGCGACATCAAATCTGGACATTATTTTATTACGTAGATTGATAGAAATGACAGCTAATAACTGTATTCTAGGTATTATTACATTTTCCTTTGGCCATCCAAGTTTAAAAAAATTATTTTTATTACAATTATTGTAGCTTTACATTTCCCATAAACAACATGTTACATTATAATATTTATCTAATGCCAGTAATCTATGTCGTTGAAAATATCACTAGTTCCACTGTTGCCTGAAACAATAATTAACATTATTATAATAGATTCTCTATAACAAAATGTGGAAATAGAACATAACAGTGTTGGGATGCAAGTCCACATTATTATGGTAGTTCGATTTTTATATTTCACTCTTGCAACTAATATGAAACAATGGTCAAGTTATTATTATTGATTTCCTATATCTTCCTATAACAACATAATCTGGTATGGTGAAACTTAAGGGGCTGTCACATTACGACGCATCGCGCCGACGTACATGATTTTTGGCCGCTATGTCGGGATACGTCGTTATGCGTTATGTGTGCGATGGTATATGTCAATGTACGTCGACGTTAGCCGAGATACGGTGTCGGCAAAGTTTTAACGTGTGGATTTTACGTCGGCCGTACGATATGTATACGTTAGGCGTACATTGATGTACGTTAGACAAACGTTGTTCACTACGTTGAACTACGTTGACCTATGTTAAAGGCAGTGGGAATGTACAGTCCGCATACTGACAACGTTCGTCTAACGTACGTTTAGCATTTCTCCAGCGTGTCTTGACGTATGTAATGTATGAGGCGTAGTTCTGGCGATCAAATAACGTATATAACGTTCACCAGCATTCTGCGAACGTAACGTGAGCGTAATTCAAGTGTTTTTCACCGGGAGCCACGTTAGCCATACGTTGGCCATACGCTATGTATATGGTATGTATACGTCCAACTTTGAACCCCGCTCCAAAATATTTGCCGCTTCTCGACGTAAAAAAGTGATTTGACGTGTTGGCCGCACGCTTGCGAGATATGTCGTAATGTACAGGGCCCTGAGATGGACTATAACCTAAGCTTACGTAAAAATAATAACTAACTTCTCAGACACATTGTAATGGCTGTCTGTGCCTTTAGGACACAGTAAGTTGACTTTATACAATCCAACATTTGTAATACCTAAATAAAAAGTGTGACTAGGCAGCGGGAGGGATCTCAATTTACATAATTGATCCTCCTTCCACTATACCCAGATGGAGCTATTTCGGGTATAAACTGTCAGTTTTCTTACATCCCTGACAAACATAATAATATATATTATATCATACATATATGTATTAGATATTGCATATAATACATACATACATACATACGTACATATTATATATAAAACAGATCCATAGGAAACAGACTAAAGATAAGATGGAACTGGTTGAGAAAATATATACTCTGGCAAGAACATTTTAATAGCGGGTGTTAGTGACCACAAGCAGGTGGCGCCACCGTAGCTGCAGAGTGAACTGCGCCCTGTGCAATATATAATAAGTGTATTACAAGGCTGTTACACGGATACGAAGAAATGGTGGTAGTGTCCTTGTTTATATTCCCATAATGGATTATAGAGCACATATATAAATATGATAATGCAACGCTAACCTCCTTTGAGTAGAGATTGGCATAGTCATCTCGTATTTGGAAGTAAAGTCCAAGAGTGTCACAGAGTGGCTTTAGATCTCTGAAAAATAAATGGCGAAATGAATTAGGATTAACTGTGGGTTGTCGCCACACCTGATTTACTTAATGAATCAATGCACATTCTTATTACATCAGTCAGCAAAGTAGAAGTGAAAAATGGTAGTGTCCAACCAGAGTTTGTTTTATCCGTAAAGTCCCTTGTGGGAACAGTGAGTGAGTGGTGGAAGGAAGATCATCTAAATAAATTGAAATAGCCCCTCCCCAGACAATTATCAGTTACTAAAATTAATAATACCCATGACTATTACTAACATATTAACGACAAGAAAATGCTTTCCTAGTTTCTTGCAATTTAGGCGTAAATGTTCAAACAAGAAAGTCCAGTTATAAATAACAGTAAAACACACACTGGAGTGAGCCGACAAGACATGCTTCCGGTGTCAGCCTCGTTCTGGTAGCTGTTTAAAGTTGTAGAGTCCGATGAAAGCATCAAATTTTCAAAAACTAAATACTTGGCTAGAATTTATGCTACATTAGTACATATCCAACTAAGAAGACACTGATATGAAGCATTTGTTGCTGCATAGGAAATACTTCAGTGCTTTCAATATGAGCCGACGTATGCCGCCAGCGTCGTCTACATGCTCACCTGCGACCTGTACTGTTCCCACAAAATAGACTATACTCCAGTGTTGAGTGTGTCGCAGTGCCTAGGTCAATGCATCTGCAACTTCTACAATTCCAACTCCTATTTCACAACTTTTTGAAAACACTGTACTAAATCAATTCAATAAAATCTCTTACTAACTATTGAAGCCAATGGTGTCAGAACTTTGACTGTACACCAATTTTCGTTTTTGTCACGTTTTCACATCAACTATCTCCAAAGCCAATCAATTATAATAAAGGTTATTTCAAAGGTTGACCATAACGATCATACTAAGATATTTATCTCAAATAATGGCAGAAACGCCAAACCATCGGACTCTGGAACTCTAATACTAATAGTCATGAGCCAATAGTCCATATTGGTCTACTCACGTTTTGTAGTCGCTGAAGAGTTGCATGAGCCTCACAGCAAGTCCAAAGAGCCCGCCAGTCTCTGAACCCAGCAGAAGAACAAAGCAGTTCTCACTATTTAATATTTGTATGTCCAGAACATTCATAAACACATGGACATTCAGAGGTAATTCAAGGAAAAATAAACGCGATGTAAGAATGACTTTACCATGTGGAAGGTTGTGTGCATGATTAACACATCAAACCATTTCGACATGCACGTCAACATTATTCTTTGCATATTTTTAATTCAAATATCTCCAAAGTTAACCATTACAAATTCAAATCACTTTAAGCTAAAGTAAAGTAGATTATATTTATAATGATCAACCTAATATATTTCTATCTAAAAGCTGTGGCAAAAATTTTAAACCATTGGTGTAGTGTATGCCCATATAAGATAAGGAACTGGACCCGAGGAAGCCATGTCATGTGACGAGGTGACATGACGTGGCCAGAACGAATAAAGACTTCACTTTCCATACTAAGCTCAAAGCAGTCACATCTCACTTCACATCACTACAATTGGATTATGCAACTTTAAGGAGGGGGGGGGGGGCACCTCCATATTCAAATTTCACTTCATGCATTGATGTTCAAACACCCCAGTTCCTGAGAAGGTGGAAGGTGACCTACTTCTGATGACCATTTCCTTGTACTCGTCTTCCGTGGGACAGGTGAACGAATCCCGCCAGTAAATGTCCATGCCCTGTCCACGGTGAAGCTCAAGAAGTTGCTCTGTCAAGGCAAGACCACAAGGAGTGCGTTCAGTTTTATCAGCCATTCATAATGCTGGAAACAGGGACATAGGTCTGCTCTGTACCTTGCTCCGTTAGTGAATATCTGGGAGTTCAGATTTGGTTCAAAACGTTAGCTTTGGTTCACCATAGAAACATGAAAGCTTGAATACCTTAGGTACACATAAATGCTATACATGCATCCAATGGGTACTCTCTCTAGGCAACACTAAAATGGTTTCCAACGTTATGAATTACCCATGTTACTAGCAACATGTACAATTCAAGAAACATGTCTGTTTGTTGGTGATTTACATCCTAGCAATATTGACACTTGGCGCTACCTAGCCTTGTCGCTATCATCTCATGGTGAGTGCCGAATTGCAACAGTGCACACTCATGGCGAATTCAAAGCGCTGCCCCACTGGGAGAGCAGGCTACTGCCACCATGACCCGATTTCTCGATCAGTCACATTATCCTGATACTGAGCTACCCAGTCCTTGTCCTATCCTATTAATGCCGAGTACCATGCTAGGTAGTGACAAGTATCAATTTTGTACGTCACTGGTTTGACTCGGCAAGGGTTCAAACCGACTAAAACAGGACCCAAATGCTCAACTAATTCAGCCACCGCTTCGGATTAACACAGAACAGTTCTTAGCACAATTACACTGCAACACAATTAAAAAGCAAACGTAGGACAAGAACCATCCTGAGTTTGGTCATCAGGCAAGATAAATGTATGGGTTCAAAGTGACTTTTGAAGTACAGGGCCTATATTGAAGAACATGGCTGGCAGAGTGGTCAAACACTCCACTTTCAGTTGTGGAAACATGCCAGGTAGCAGCTTTATGGTGCTGTCACATTACGACGTTTCGTGCCAACGCGTGTCGACTTGTGTCAGTTTTTGGCGAAACGTCGGGAGACGTCTGGAAGTGTTAGGCGCGCGTTGGATTTCGTTGATGGACGGCGATGGTCGTCGAGGCGCGTCAGGGTATCGGCCAAGTTTTGTGCTTGCACAAAACTTTGGGCGTGTGACTACGCGCGGGTGCCAATATTATGGCGACGTTAGGGGCGCGTCGAGATACGTTAAAAGCACTGGAATAGCGGTATGCAAACGTTATGCAAAAGCCACGCGCGCGTGAGGCTCGTTACCACACATTGCGCCAAGGGGTTGCTTTTTGTTGTTTTACGTCCTACCAACAGTTAAGGTCATATTAGGACGGCACGCCAAACTTTTACCATAACGTCGGTCGCATGCTACCAATACGTTGCACTCACACCGAAAAGTTTGACGTCTCTCGACGATTAAAAGTGATTTTGCGCATTGGCGGCACGACGGCGAGATACGTCGTAGTGTGACAGGGCTAATAGTTCCTGCTCAGGACCAATGGACGGTAATTCGGAATCGACGTATTAAGCTCCTAGCCTTCCCCACCTCATTATTTGGGGGGGTGGGGGTTGACATACTTAATGAGGTCACATGATGCAGACTTCAGTTTCAGTGTTCACAACCCTTTCCTGGGCCCGCCTATCAGGGTTGAGATTAGACTCCTACTTAATGATTCCATATGGTTTATTGCCATAGCCGATTACAACAGAGGACAATATAGTTGCTATAGCGAATGGTCTGTGTATTAATGGGCTTAAAGGTTCTGGTTGTTAGATTAGAATTATAGGCAGGGTTCATACAAAAGGTTGGCCACCAGATTCAAGAACATTCAAGGACATTGTTCAAGGAGACCCGCAACCTTTTGATACAAAAATGTTATACAATCTACTCAAAAGTATGTAATGTTGGGGAAACAATTCCACAGAAGTAACCAACAGGTATTTGGCAAAAACAAATTCATCTCAAATATCATGTGGCATGTCATGGTGCATACAAAATGTTCAAGGACATCAGATTCAAGGACATGCAGTTAAATTCAAGAACATTTGAGGGTACTCAAACAAAAAAATATCGAAATTCAAGACTTCCTAGGACACGTGCAAACCCTGATTACATGTTTTGTTTGTTTGTTGTTTTACGTCCAAGCAACATCTAAGGTCATAACAGGACGGGCCCCTGATTACAGGTAACTAGGACTTTGTGAGCATTAGCTAACATATTATTCCTCAGCACATTCCTATTTGTATACAATAAATATTATAGAAACACGCACATTTGATATGAAAATGAGTTAATGCATAATTCTAGTTATTTATAGAAGGCTATCGCTGCTTCAATACCTTACGATCACGTGACCAACCTGTGAATACTCTTGTCGTCTCAGGATGGTTCAGAGTGAGCGCCTTCTCGAGCCCTTGGAAGTACACATAGTTGGCTGAGTTGATGGTATGGGCGACTCCATAGATGTTGTGGGCAACTAGGAACACAACCAGACCAAACGCTGTCAAATCACACTCATCCTAGCACGAGTGCATGGTTGAGAGATTTAAAGCCAGCTACTAAAACCATTGTTACAGCGCAACTATTGTATTATTCATACACTGCAAGGTAGGACAAGGACTGCCCAGTTGCTCGGGGCACCTAGTTTACTTGGTCTGGCAGGTGAAGTTCTTGGTGACATGCCCGAAGGGGCAAGTCGTTATTTTTCTGATCTGCAGTAGCAGATTTACGTCCTGGCAACATCTACGGTCACATCAGGACTGGTGCAGTAGCAGATTTTGATTTCAATTGGCTGACTTGTGTTTGAGCAAGTAGTTTTGAAACTCGGGCAAGTAGAAAATTCAGTCACTTGCCGATTGCACAAGTGGGGAAAAAGTTACTTTCCTACTCTGATACATTACTAGTGAAGCCCTGCAAGTATTTATTTAAAAAAAGACAATCTGACTAGATTGTCAGTTGGTTGGAGTTTTACATCTTTGCAACATATGAAGTCATTATTGAGTTGCCTACCCACTTGTGACGGTACACACTCAGACCTTATAGTGCTCTCCAAATACGGTAGTGCAATAGCAGTACCATACTGTAAAATATTCCGATAATCAGCAGAGGGGGAAAATGGAAATCTTCTATTATTATTCTGTGTGGCCGGCCAAGAGTGTGTGTATATGTATGTTGTGTATATATATATGGCTTGGCCCATGCTTGAGGGCAGGTAATTATTATAGACATTCGATTACCGATTCGGAAATCCTGTTCTATAGCTACATTTGGTTGACCGATTTGCATATCTGCACTGCATAATTATTCAAATGCTCATTTATAAACGCTTTCCCTGTCAGGAATCAGATTGGATTTATATGAAGAAATAATTTATCCTACCTGGAATTCCTCTTCGTAGTTGAGAGTTGTCTTCTATATCATCGACTCTAAACAAAGAATTATTCTGATGAATATAAAATGCTAAAATCAAAGTATTGAATCCTTATATCCCATTGTGATGATCCATCATGTATGACTTGATTTCAGAATAGGTTATACAGTGCGGCACCAGATTTATTCCACCCGAGTGCCATATATATAAACATGTGATAGCACGTAGTCAATCAGGGTAGTGATTAACTAGCATGAAATATTTATCGATAAAACCACAACTGGGAGTACTGCGGACAGCATTTGCAAAGTGACAGACAACTACAGAGATGAAAGTGGTCTCCGTGAAAAAAAGCGGCACTAGATTTATTTCACCCGAGTGCCGTATATATAAACATGTGATAGCACATAGTCAATCAGGGTAGTGATTAACTAGCATGAAATATTTATCGATAAAACCACAACTGGGAGTACTGCGGACAGCATTTGCAAAGTGACAGACAACTACAGGGATGAAAGTGGTCTCCGTGAAAAAAAGCGGCACTAGATTTATTTCACCCGAGTGCCGTATATATAAACATGTGATAGCACATAGTCAATCAGGGTAGTGATTAACTAGCATGAAATATTTATCGATAAAACCACAACTGGGAGTACTGCGGACAGCATTTGCAAAATGACAGACAACTTCAGGGATGAAAGTGGTCTCCGGTTAAAAAAGCAGAAATGCTGATATTCTCCCATAGGTTTAGCATTGTCAGGGAATCGCGGAAAATTCCTGGAAGGGTTTCATGCAAATATAGGTTTGAAGCACACATTAGTAATATATGCTGATAGTGCTACAGCCTCTGCACCACATATTAGTATACGCTGATGGTGCTGCAGCGTAAAACAACGTATTAGTATACACTTATAGTGCAGCGGCGTTTGAACAACGTATTAGTATACATTTATAGCTACAGGAAAAATCCTGTAAATCCGCGAAATCGCGGAGATCTTTCATCCCTGCAACTTACATTAGTTTTAAATACTTCCTGTCAGTTCGAAAATGTTTGAGAAAACAGTAACATATATAAACCAATCCTTAGTTTATTATATAAGAAACTAAGTGGCAAATCAAATGGAAAACATGACAAATCACCTCAAACCTGTCAGCTTAAGGTCGTTGTGGTTTAACTAGACCTGAATGAGCACACAAATTACTTTGTTTTAAAGCCATGCCTTCCGATAACTATATGAAATTTCGATCAGTGAAATAATATAGCCCAAATTGAATTCAATTTAGGACAAATAAAAACAGTAATCGGCATCAAATCCCACGTATAAGATTATGAACACATTTAGTGCTCTGAAGGAACATTTAGTTTTTGACATTTCTATTAGCAACATATCCTATTAAATATGGAAAGTGATTAGCAATTGCACATTTTCTCTAGCAATTTACATATTATGCTGCAAAGATGGTTCGCTATTTTACATGATGCGTTTTACTATTGCATGGCAATCTACTTAACTTGTATGCGATTCGCGATGTAATGGAGAACAAAATATTGACCGGCTCTTACTTTTAGATTGTTGGTTGGTTGTTGGAGTTTTACATCCGTGCAAGATCTAATGTCATATCAGGACAGGTACCGACATGTGACCGTGCACACTCATGGCAACTTTTTAGTGCTGCCCCATTGGGAGACCAAGCTGCCAGCACCATAACCTGATATCCCACTCAGGCACGTTATCTTGACACTGAGCCAACCAGTCCTATCCTAATAATGCGATCCGAGCATCTGGCTAGGAAGTGACAAATAACAATATTTAAGTCATTTGTTTGACACGACCAGGGCTCGAACCCCACGATCTACCAAAACGTGAAACGGACACTCAACTTATTCGGCCATCCCACCTTTACTTTGAGAGGAATCCATATTAACACTCACAACAGACTTGCATTGTGCAGCATCTGACTGACTTCGGTTATAATAGTCAGTTCCTCCTGTGGAATCTTCAGCCAATAGTTGAACGCCTGGAAGAAGAAAAAAAAAAAAAGCTGGCATCATTAGATATATTCAATAATAAATTGGGAACTATCTCTACAACGCAAGCATTTTAAGGGCAAATTATCAATCAGCCATTTTAAAACACTACGCATACCGTATTGTAAAATATTCCGATTTGCGGAGTTTGGGAGGAATGCAAATGTTCTATTACTAAAAAGGTATATGTGACCAAGCGCATGTATGTATATGCAAGTGTTGGTAGTGCCTGAGTGGAATGTAAATAGACATAGTGGTGCTGGCAGGGCTGTGTGTAAGGGGCACTCAGGGCCTACCCCCTCCCCCTCTGCTGGGTAGGATCACCACTCTCAGGGTCAAGGTTCAAGGCTGGTGGTGGCCAGAGGGGCCACACAGCTTGGTGGTGGTGGGCAGACCACTGTTAGACATGGGGACCAGGAATGCTGGATCGCTATTGGTAGGGCCAAGAATGCTTGTTTCCCATTGGAGGAAAAGGATGGGGTGATACACTACAATGAACCCATGTACCATATATAATAAACCAGAGAGGCTTGGACTCTTCTCTTCTCACACTCTTACTTTGCATTACTCTCTGTCTGTATTGTTTTCCCACCTTAGCCTTCCTACATAGACACAGACTCGAACACGCAACCTACAGTATGTTTATCTACATTTGGTGAACTAAGTCTAGAACTCCCCCTACCCAGTCGTCCAGTCAGAATTAGAATAACGACAATAACAAGACAAACAAGAATCAAAGTAGTAACTTACTGCTGCTAGCTTCATGCGAACTAGTTTCCCCGGCAGTTGCAGAATGTAGTCATACGGGGCTTTGAGAATCTAAAAATAATAACAAACTTGCCAACTTTTCAGTATTTGGTTCATTTCAAATTCCGTCAGGTTCACTACGGTAACACACACACACACACACACACATACACACAATAAAACCAAATAAACATTATTATGCATACAATAATCATTACTGAGGACATAATCAATTATTTGAAGAATGGATAAAACAGAAATGTACTAATTGAATATGACTAGATGACGATGCGAATAACATGATATTCAGAATTCTGTCAGAAATAGGCCTTTTTTTACGGAATGATTGACATCATGTTCGGAATAATGGAATCAAGAGCCTGTGTATTGAAAAATAAGTCCGGGGAAATCGGAATGTTGGCATGTCAGTCATCATATTACAGATTCCACTTCGAATTATATATAAAATACACTCTCAGTTTATTACACAACTATACATTACTTTATTACGTAACTAGGTCGACAATGAGATATTGAGATGCTACATTAAATACCCAAATATTAAATTACGATTGAGCAGTTACAAATTTTCCTTCTTTTAAAAAGAATGTTTTTCCTGTAATTTCAGCCCTTACAATATAACTTGCCAGAGCTATAGATATCACAAGTCAGACCTAAAAACCCGGGTCATTGCCCCAAAGTCGGGAATATGCTGATCGGCGGGAAATTCTCATCCCTGATAAGTGATATCAGGAATAGTTAGTCATTATAGAACAAATTCTTCCCCCAATCCATTTGATCTATCTCAACATCTGGTTTCCTGTAAATATAAGAAGCACTTACCAATTCTTGCTCGGCCGATACGGGCTTTATTGACGTTGACAATGATTTGTCGCTCATATTTGTAGTTTGTCTGGCAATTAGAAATATTTAGGGTATTTATTTTCAAAGTTAATATTTATTATGTTGTGTTTTCAATGGTTGTGCCAGGATTCTCTTCACTGAGATTCCTAACTGTCTAGCTTTAGAGACCATAGCCCCCCCCCCCCCCCCCCCCCCCCCCCCCGAAGTTGAGTGGGATGCGTAGCGTCCGGTATTAACGCCTGCCTCTTTAAGCGCCTTGATGGTCCATCTTACGAGTGTGTCTCTCGAGATAGCCTTATGTGGTTTAATAAAAGCTTATCAAAAGCTGTCTGGAATTCCTTATTCCACGTGACTTGGATATATACACCCTAATGGCAGACACTACACAAATATGTTGATCATCTGGAAAACTATTTACATTTACCGTGGACACTGGGTCCCCTGTACGATTTGACTTTAGTAATGTCTCCAAATCGAATGTTGCCTCATTGTTGTCTATCTCCAGTATGTCCAGAGACAATGCCTCAATTGTTTGACCTCTGTGTCCCGTCACTAGCAGTAACAGCACTGCTAACTTCCCAGTTCCTTCATTGATAAATGTTTATTACTAGACCATGACTTGAAAAGCTTAAATACTACTCACACATCCTAAAACCTATTATATTTGGGTTTGGGTGGGTTTCGCTCATACACCGACCTAATAAACCAGGGCACTACCTGATGCTTTCCAATCGTTTGTCCATCTATCCTTGGTAGAATGAATGAAAGTGCACATCATGCTGCATTAATTGCATCAAATCCTAAGCCTTCGTCTTCTAACATTCTTAGAAATCTTACAATCTGGCCTATTGTAGGTTTTAACGGTTTGACTCGTTTAAGCAAACACTGAAGTCCCCATTTCTTTAAATAACTTCTGTATAATTTCACCGTTCCTTTTCTCCAGGCGTGTGAAATAAGTCTTTCTCGTGTAATTTTGTCTAAACCATATTGTTCTAAATGTTTCCTTAAAAAAGGAATGCCAAAAGGGGTGTCGTTGAGACATCTCCATGGACTGTTAGTGGTCCTTGATGTTGTAGATTGTTCTCTCTTCGTGGAAACCTGAGCATCTCTTTGGCTTCTAAGGTCACTGCCGTTAGCCATGGTTGTGTGTCCCACTCTGGTACTATCAGTACTGCGTGTGAGTGATCCATCTTGATCTTCCTGGCCACTCTGCTGATAATGTTGAATGGTGGGAATATGTAATAAGATTTATTGTACCAAATCAAAGAAAATGCATCCACTCTCCAGGCTTCTGGCTCTAGATGCAAAGACACATATTTGAGTAACTTTTTGTTGTTTCGTGATGCAAACAAGTCAATTTCTGGCTTGCCCCATTTATCACAAATGTAATTTAAAATACTGTGACTTAATCACCATTCTAGATGGTCATGAAAATGTCTACTTTTCCTGTCTGCCAAAGTATTTTGACTTCCTGGGATATGTGCTACTGTTAGCCATATGTTGTGTTCCTCTGCCCAGTCCCAAATTAGTTTGGCTAAATGGTTACATGGTTTGGAAGAGTCCCTCCCATATTACGTATGTAAGCCACGGCTCTCATATTATCTGTTAATACCCTTACATGATTTTTAGGTAGGTGAATTAGACTACGTAATCCTAAATAAATAGCCCTGAGCTCTAGTACATTTATGTGATCGGAAATTTCATCTTCCATCCACCGACCACCGGTTGCCTGTTGGTCTCTATGAGCCCCCGCCCCATCCTTCTAGTGAAGCGTCAGTTGTAACTGTCATGTTGGGTTCTCCCATTCTAATGGCGTTGGGCGAATTATCAATGTGTGAAAGCCACCACATAATATCCTGTAAGCCTTCTGGCAAAATCATCATGGGCCTTTCAAAGTTCCCTTTAGTGCGAGCCAATGCTAAGTTCTTATCTATTTCTAGTGATTTAATATGGGCCTTGCCATATAGAATAGCAGGGGCATAGGCTATCATGATTCCTATCAATATTGCGACTTGTCTTATCTTTGGTTTAACCAAATGTAATAATTGGTTTGCCGTTGTTGTAAATTTATCAACTTTCTGTTTCGTTAATGAAACGGTCATGTCTGTGGTGTCAATAACAAATCCAAGAAACTTTAATTTCTTTGTAGGTGTTAAAGCTGATTTTGTTTCATGTATGTAGAAACCTAAGCATTACGACCAAATTTGAAAAATGGTGAGTTATGGGAAATTGTAGTTTTTAGCATATTTGAAGATCCATATCTTGAAATGTAACCATCTCATACCCCTAGATCTCTATATTGTCTTTATACAGCCAATGGAATCAGCAGATAAAAACATTAGAAGTGATATAAGGTGATTAGTTATAATTTTGGGGACCATCAAAAATGCTATCTTTTTAGGTTCGGATGGGCCCAATTAAGTAACAACCTAAAAACGCCCATATCTTCCCTAATATTAGAGCAATTTTGACAAATGAAGTATCATTTTGTTTTAAATTAAATATCCTAACGGATGAAATCCAGTCAATTAAGCTCAGACCCGTTTTTAAAAATCACTTGGGATACCTAGAATTAGTACTATTACTATGTTAGGTATGTCAGATACTGATAGGGGCGCGTCAGTCACCATGTCTATAGTAAAATGTTCCTGCATTTTCACCATTCCGGCCTTGATTAAAGTACTTTCGCATTGGAATATTTTCATAAATTTTATATCACTGGAAAGAACATGAACTAATCTCACTGAAAATATACATTAAAATATCAAAATACTTAGAGCATAGAAAGCTGTAACAATATGGCAACAGTCACAGTTTATTATAATGGTAAATCCAGACTAAATTTAACAATTAAGCCGACATTAGAAATGCCATAACTTTTTCCACTATTAAGATATTTTCAAAATTACAACAGATTTGAGTTTGTCTCAGCAAGAGCTGTTGAAAGAGCTTAAATTTATACTGTTTGTTGTGTTTTGACATTTTAGCTGATCTACCTAACTATGTCAATAGCCGTGTTCACACGGACAAAATGTGAGGCGAATCAGACAAATCGAATCAGGTGAGGCGAATTAGCCGCCCGTTCACACGAGCACTGCTTGGGCCGGAAGTCGATATCTGCGCATGAGCAAGTCCAGTGTGACCAGTGCCACCACGAGAGAGTGGATTCGACCTAGATATGTATTTAATTAATCGTATTGGTTTGGAACGGTCAACACTTCTGCTGGGCAGTGAAACCCTAAAAATAAATGATGAAAAAAATATCTGTGCATAGATAGCAGTTTCATTAATTAAATTATATAATATGTGCTTTTGATCGACCGGAAAGTCAACAAACTGAGGTGTCGACTTCGCATGCGTGTGACGTGCTTAATCTGCCTCAGTGCGTCCACACGGACAAAATAAATCGAATCACAGAAATCGCCTCACGTAAACTACCTCGAGAGGTGGTCTACAGTATGCGCATCACGTGAGTCGATTCAGCCCTAATCCGCCTCAGACGTCCGTTCACACGAGAAATGTGAGGCGAACTATACAAGTCGCTTTCTACGAATCGATTTACATCGTCCGTGTGAACACGGCTTATGACATATGACTCATAGTTTTACCATTCTTCACTGAATCAATGACATCACGTGAACTTATCACAAACATCAGTCTTATGACCCATTGACAATGTGCGTCATTCATGATTCATTCAATTGACAATAGAGGGAGCGCACGTGATGTCATCACTCAGCAGTCAGCCATCTTGGATTATGAGCACCCTCCCTAGCCATGTTGTGAATGCATGCAGATGCAGTAAAACAGAGTTTTCTTGTGTTCTGGACAGTTTACACCAACTGTGTTTACTTACTAACAATTTGTTACAACACTTTAGCAACAACTTCTGAGGTCAAACTGCTTAAAACAGTGACAAATAAACCAACAAATCAGTAAATAAGCACAGTGTAGGCAGTTGCCAGCCTTCTGTATGTAATCCAATATGGCCACCGAAAGTTGCCTCGTGACATCTTTACACCCCGTCTGAGTTGATTAGCAGTACTGCCAGTATACTATAACTTATAAGAGTAAGACTAGTACACTACAGACTACAGTACCCAGTATCGCCGAAGAATAACAATTTCATCTATTATGATTTTGTTTGCTACTTATCATTAAGATCCACGAAATGTTGAAAATTGATAATCAAATGGTAACTTAAAACTACAAAAAAAACACTAATTTTCATTACCTTTGAAACTGTTTTCAACTTAAAGACAGGTGTCGACTTGGCCGGAAGTTGACGCCTGACAGTGACTTGTAACCCACGGGATAACATTTATCATAAAAAGCTCTCTCCGAAAGCCAGCTGGCGCCATGTGTCCGGGGAAAATGTAGTGCACTCATTTTGTTCATTTGTGATTATTGCCATAACAGAAAAAAGAATGTTATGTGGTTTTATATTATAGAAAACCTAGTATATTAATTCGTTCCAACTGTCGAAATTGAACACAATCTACTGTTACCTTTCAAACTTCACTGTTGTCAGTGTTGACACTGACAGTGTTGACTTGTAGGCGTAACATCACTGATACATTAACCTATGCAGGTGGTCGTCGATGCAACTTGCGGGACAGGAAAAACAACTTTCTTTTATCTTAATATCGTGTTCGTCGAGGTCAGCACGTCACGACATTGTATTTTTTGTTTGTTAACGGAGTTGAATTTACGGACTATGTCTACATTTTTTGACAAGATTAATCCAAAATTAGAGGTGCTACCACCAGATGCAACTGACGTGGAGCCACAGAGTTTCCTGCTGGCCACTCAACAACTGTTACCATTTTTTGGTAAGTCAAAACATAAGTAATTTTGTAATGAATTATACAATACTACGTTAGCACGTGAAAGTACATCGAAATAAACAATTAATATGAATAAGCAATGCTTAGGACCGACCCCCAATATAACTACAGCAAAGTATTTTCTGATCTTTACTCCACTCGCGGTGTTCGATTTGAGATTCTAGCAACTCGGGTGATCCGAGTCACGGTCGTTTTTTCCGCGGAATAAACCATTAATATTTCATTTGTGCATCCATGTTTATGTCAAATTGTTCTTTATTTCTTTTAATTTTGAATAAAATCAAAGTTTTGAACTGCGCATATCGGCAAATTCTATGACAGCGGGCATTTGTTTTGATATATTATTAACCAATAGCTGTCGTCCACCCAGATTGCTGCGGACCGAACTCGCGGTGTTCGATTTGAAATTCTATCAACTCGGGTGACCCGAATACGGCCGTCGTTTCCGCGGAGTAAACTATTAATATTTCATTTGTGCATCCATGTTTATTCCAAATTCTTATTTATTTCTTTTAATTTTGAATAAACTCTAAGTTTTGAACTGCATGTATCGGCAAATTCTATGGCAGCGGGCATTTGTTTTGATATATTATTAACCAATAGCTGTCGTCCACCCTGCTGGCTGCTGAACGAAGTTCGACGAGCGATTTCCGTTTCCGTTTGCTGGATTTGGATTATTCTGATTTTACAAATGGCAGCGCCCATAGAGGCCTATTTCCGTTTCCGGTTGCTGGATTTTGACGAAATCCTGTGTGGGTATAGTTTATGTATATATTGTTCATGTATATATGTATATATATCTACATGCGTTAGTCTTAAGCCTCCCCGTGGGTGGGTCGGTATTATGTTTGTTACTCCCACATACCTCTATCATAAAAAAACGTATGCTTTCATATAATTATTAAAACGACCTATTTTAAAGTATTTATATTTTATTTAGACTTTAGTTGCTATTCGTACGGCGGCCGTACGAATAGATCGGTGTCTATTCGTATGGCGGGAGTGACGTGACGTAGCTTGACATTTAGGTACCCCACTAAAATTGTAAAATTATTCCAAACATTCAAATTATAATTTCATTGGAAGCTCCAATGAATCAAAAACAATATGCTTTTAGAATTTTTAAGATATTCAAAAAATTGAGTGAGGTATGTGCATTTGAAGGTTGTTGAATTTCAGATCTTTTGTATGAGCTAATGCATTAGAGAAGTGCCTTATTTAGGACTGTTAAATAGACTAATTATAAGAACATTTCTTTGTAGTTTCTTTATTAATGATCATATCCTGATCAAACTTCACACCAAGGTTCTTCTTCATATGGCAAATCACCCCAGCTATCAAAACTGATAACAAACAATTAGCTCACAGGAAAATGTAGGTTTCCATGGCAATCATAACACAATCACTCCCACCTACAATATGAGTCAACTGTAGCTTTTTTAAAATAATGGTCAGATCCTGATGAAATTTCACATCAAGGTTCTTATTGGTCTGGCAAATCACATCAGCTTATCAAAACTGATATAAAAAAATTAGATCATAGAAAAATGTAGGTTTCCATGGCAACCACAATACAATCATGCCCACAACTGCAGTTTCTTTATTAATGGTTTGATCCTGATCAAACTTGATACCAAGGTTCTTCTTGCTATGGGAACTCATCTCAGCTTATCAAAACTGATATACAAAAATGATATCACAGAAAAATGTGGGTTTCCATGGCAACCATTATACAAAACTGCCTGACACCTACAATAACTGCCAGATTCTAGACTTGCGATTCCAGTTGTAGTCATTGTATGACCATTTTTAGGAAGAAAAAATGCTAACGATTCACATCCTAATAGTTAGAATGGACATTCCTGGCAATTTTCCCTCTGAATTTTGCATCTGAAGACTTGAATAGCTTAGTAAAATGCCTTTCAAACATCGTACAACAATGAAAATAGTCTCTAGCTTTGCTGAAATCTTTGGTGCTTCAAAAACAAATGTAACAACGAATGTACTGTGCATGTGCTTCCTGTGTGGTGCCCTTTCCCGACTCAACTCTGCTGCAGATGAGGTCGCAAAAAGTTGTACAAGTTTTATCAGTCCACCGACAGTGGCGCCCCGGCGAATTGTAGGGTACCTATCTTAATCAGCCGTAGGAAGAGTATAGTTGCTATTGATACGGCTCGCCGTACGATGATATCCCCGTACCCCTCTCCCTCTCCTCCCATGCCCCTCTCCCTCCCATCCCCCTCGCCCTCCCATCCCCCTCGCCCTCCAATCCCCTCTCCCTTCCCTTCCCTCTCCCCCTCTCGTCTCCCTCTCACGCCCCCCTCTCCCTCTCCCCCTACCATCCCCCACTCCCTCTCCCTACCATCCCCCTCCCCATAGTACCCCTCCCCGCTTCTCTCCATCTCTCCCCCTCCTCCCTCTCACCCCTCCCATTTGACCTAATTTGTGCTGTCGCCGTACAAATAGAATATCAGCTATTCATTAGGCGCGCCATACGAATAGCCACTCAATAAAAAAAAATCACCTCTCCTCTGGCTCTGCGTCTGACTCAGTTTTGGGCTGCAGGAGTAATTAGCTAATTATATCAAGTTCCACACTCATTACTAAAGAAATAGCTTCTTCGACCACAAATAATCATTTCGAACGATCACACGTTCATTCATTATATAACTAGCTCTAAAGGGGCTGTCACACTACGACGTATGGCCTTAGCGTATGCAGACATTTGTGATTTTCTACCAATACGTTGGCGTACATCATCATATGTTACGTATACATTGGGCATACATCAGGAACGTTTCGGATATGTCGTCTTACGTCACCATGCATCGAGGCTCCGAAACAATTTTCTGCATGCTCAAACTTTCCAACATGTGTCGACATGTGGCTCGTAAGTTCCACATACGCTACGTGTACATTAGGGGTACGTCGGCATAGGTTAGTATGTTAGGGATATGTTGGGGTACGCATTAGCCATACATACAACCGGTGCCCTGCGCGTGTCGTCGACATATATAATGTACTCACAACGTTCTGTAAAGGGACTGTCACACTATGACGTATAGCCTTAGCGTATGCCAACGTATGTGATTTTCTACCAACACATCGGCGTACGCATCATACATTACGTATACATTGGGCATACGTCGGGATACAGTGTTATACTTCGTCTTATGTCAGCGTGCGTCGATGCTCCGAAACAATTTTTGTACATGTTCAAAATTGTCAACATGTGTCGATGTGTGGCTCTTACGTTCCTCATGCGCTACGTGTACGTTAGGGGTACGTTGGCATACCTTAGGAGCATGTTAGGGATAAGTCAGCATACGTTACTCATACGCTGGACCTCGAAACACGTCTCAGCATGCCGAGTATAGGTCGCTATACGTTTCGTATACGCCAACCATACGCTCCGCGTACGCTTCATACATTGCTGAGACAGCCCGCAGCGCGAAAAGTTTGGCGAATGCCAACCTATTTTGATTTGAATTTTATTTCAACACGTTACGCAAAGGCTAGTACCATACGTCGTAGTGTGACAGGGCCTTAGGGCTCAGCCTGTAGTTGTGATATAGACCGACGCTCATAGGCATATGCATAGACAGCATATCCATAGACATACTACTGGAGTCTACTCACATAGTAGTTCATCCTTCACTGATCATGTGAAATGCTTTTATAATTTATTAGTTTTAATTAATCTATTTGTATTCCTTTTATTTATTTATTTCATCTTTTAGTAGGCATGTGGAATTTTATGGTATGCAGGTATTGCAATACCTCAGGGAGTTTGACGCCCCTGCCTGCAGAGTTGTAAACCACTGCCTTGTGGTACAGGTTCTTGACAGAACCGAAGGCTAAGGGAGCAAACCCTAAACAGAAAAACATGTCAATGTGGCAGCATTAAGGGCAGTTGATGTATGGAACTCCCAACATCTCCCGACCAGCCACTGCAGGGACAAATAGTTGTGCGCCTGTCTTGACATGTTCTTGCCGATGCGAAACCTCTATTTGCTCCCCGAGAGAGTGCCGCTGGTAACTTGCAAAAGCCAGCAGCACTTCAACAGTTTTGCAGGCAGCTTTTATGAAAGCAGTCTTTGTCGCATCGCGACCGACAGCATGATGATGATGATGGAATTTTGTCAAACATCCCGAATCATGAATCAGATTTCTGTTATATCAACAAAAGGCTGCGAAATGCAGCACAAAAATAATCATAATCATTTGTTATAATAGCCTTATTAGAACCACATATATAATGTTTAAAAAAGGTATTGAAATCAGACCCTTTTGTTAATAGTAAGACGAAAAGTTTCATTCCTAGGCTTGAGAAAATTGAGACGGACTTGATAATTCTTTTGGCGGGAGGGGGGACGGAATGGATCATTGGCCTACGTTAACACAACCCTGTCCAATAACACATCAAATTAAAGGTAATCACCTCAGATGTCTAACTAATGTCATTAACCGAGCCTTAGATCACCAAGGACTAAGTTCAGGCAGAGGAAGTGACCGACTTGAGGGAGTGAGAGATGAGTAAGCAGGGCGACACAAACTTGAGGAACTTGAAAACATCAGTGCTGATGTTCAGATCATCATGAAACTTTAAATAACCAAATTTTAGACACTAATGTATCACAGGGAGATATGTAACATTCTTCCATTTGGTATTGTTTGGTTAATATCATTTTTTATTCTAGGGCTCAAAGTCCGGCCCTTATTTTGTATTTCCATCGGGAAATTACTCGAAATGAAAAATTCCTCTCACAATGAACTATTGATCTTTAAGATTATCAACTGACCAGGATGATCAAGTGAGTAGATTGTCAGTTCGATCCCCAGCGAATCAAACCAAATACTTACAAAATTGATACTTGTCGCTACTTTGCGTGGCGTTCGGTATCACCAGGATAACTCAGGAGCAATGGAATAAGGAAATGTAATCCTAGTATTTAGTCTAGTTGAACGCCCATAATTTCTGGAATTGTCCTTTCTAATCTGATATGTCTAATACCTGTTTTTTCTAACAGTCAAAATAATTGTAGATTATTCATGCACAATTCTATTTTATACAGAATTGTACATTACTTACATTGTTATGACACAATTATATGAATTCAAAGAAATAAAGCGTTTTATTTGTTGTTGTTGTTGTTGTTGTTATTTAATAGTGTTCTTCTAATTTGGCTGATCATTTTTCACATTATTTAATCAAATAATTAAATAGTACTCTCCGGCATTTGTGTGAATGAGTTTTTACCCCCTTCTAATTATAGATATGTTGGGAACGCCTTTCAAACCAGTTAAAAATGATATCGATGGAAACATAACGGTAAGTTTAACCACCAGCTCGGCATCCTGCTCGTATAAGTTTATTGGTTTTTAATATAATTCATTGTCTATTTGGATTAATTTATTTGAGTTCAGATAGTGCTTTATGGATTTATATTATCATGATTATTTTTTGGGGGGCCAGCAAGTGGAATCGACCCCCGACCGAGTCAAACACAAGAGTTGGAAAATGAGTACTTATAAATCGTCAGTGAGTTACATGACGCTCAGCATTACTAAGCATGATTATTTCAATTCAGAGAAATTCAGTGTTAGTTATTAAATATAATTTTTGGTTTTCATGTTAGAAGTCTGGATTTAAAAGTTATTTCTGTTAACCTTAATTGGATTGGTTGGCTCAGTGTCAGGATAATCTGAGGTATTATATTATGATACATAACATAACAGTAGGTACTCCAAACTGATTGTTTTCCACATGAAGTTAATTTACAATTGGTGAAGTTAGAAAGATTTAACTATTTTGATTACAAAGATATATAATAAAATTAAATTGGGCCATTAGTCCCTGAGTTTTGCTTTAAAATTATTATTCTTTAATTGAGCCCTTCATTTTGCACACGTTTTTCGTGATTTTGCAAATACTTAAATTCCTATGTGCGAAGCCTACTTCTGAAGACAAATTACATTTGAATCACATGATAATTTATTAAGCTTATTATTTCTAGTAAAAATGATTCCAATCTCAATGTTTTCCAGACCATACAAATAAATATTTTTTGAACAATTTGACATCAAACATGACAAATTATGCAATTTTCAATAACCATCCATAATAGAATCTTTAAAAAAAAATCACATATCTGGTTCTACTTGATTTTTGTATCAAAATGATCAGAATGAAATAAAAATCTATAACGTGATTACCCTGTCTGCTTGAGATTAAAAATAATAAAACAGTTATTCTGGCAATTGTAAGAAACAGTGTTCAACAAAATATTGTTGGGCTTATTCACTTGTTCGACAGATGATTGCATTAATTTTCTTGTCTTGCAATTGTCTGGTACTCGGTATTGTAGAGAACTGCGTATAACCCAAATGGAACCAATCTTTCTAGACGCTGCAAAGGATCAATGAAAAGGTACCGGGAAGGTACCCGACGTTTAGGGCCATGCTGAAAGACGAGCTAGAAGAGCGCCAGGACAAAAAGGGCCCTGCCTGCATCTCCATCCTCTGGCTTAAAAGGTTGACCCTTGAATCTTCTGTATTGTTTATTCTATTTATGAACATTTTGTTTATTCCAAACCGGACGCGGGGACAGAATCAGTTAGAGTGCAGACTTCCTATGTGGAAGGTCAGGAGTCCCAGTCGAGTCAAGCCAGTCACTAACCAAATGTATGCTTGTCGCTACCTAGCCTGGTGCTTGGCATTACAAGGATTGGGCAAGGACTGGTTAGCTCAGTGTCATGATAATGTGACTGATTGGGAAATTGAGTCACGGTGCCGACAGCCTGGTCTCCCACAGTCTCAATGGGGCAGCACTATAAAGTCACCATGAGTGCACACTGTCATGCCAGGATGTACACTGTGGCGTTCTCTGTGGCGGAGTGGTTAGAGTGTCTGACTTTTTTCTAGGTCAGACTCCTAATCTGAGGGTCGGCGGTTCGATTCCCCATGCCCCCAGCTCTGCCAATTTGGATTTCCACCGCTGTGTATAACTTACAGCGTCATCAAAGGCCGGTTGCTCTCATACCATGTCTATGTGGTGTGGGAGGTTAAAAATCCCTTGGGTCGGTAAAAGTGTAGGCTCGGGCTTTCTATCGACCAGCAGTGGAATGAGGAAGACCAGTCGTCTATGACTGAAATTTCCCCTGCTTAAACAACTAATGGACCAAAAAAAAAAAAAAAAAGTAAAACCCCAACAACTTTGTATCTAAGTGCAACACCAGGGGGTTACTGGTTTGCAAGGCAGCAGTGCAATAAACATTGGTTTAGAATGTTTCTGACTGTGTCACTGTTCTTACCCCGCCCCCCGAATTCATGAGTCCTGGTGGAGATTCACTAGATATATATAAACTTTGACGGTGGCTATTTTCACACTCGCCCCCGCAATCCTCCCCCGCCCCTTAGTCTCATTATCGCATTGCTATTCAATCCATTATCTTTTTCATCCATGCACTACTGAAAAGTAGTTCCGGTTCCAGACAAGTGATCTAATTTCTTTCCCTACCCCCGCCCACTTTTTTTCCCCTTGGGATAACTATTAGCCTTTCCTTAACTGGGTCGATGTCAGGTAATGTCCGTCTTAAAAGTCTACAGATACAAATGTTGAGCAATAAATTGCGTGGGGACGAGAAGTGAATTGGTGGAAGACACACAGTCCAGAAATAGGGTTCATTTTATGGTGGGTGCTATTTCCCTAACATTGAGAGAAATCCAGTTTATTAAGAAGCAACTTTCATTCTATTTGTGTTCCAATTTCCCAGCATTTAGATAAATACACTCCATAAATAAGCAGAGTTCATTCTATGGGTACTCCCAATTTCCAAGCAGTGAGATAAATACTTTCTATAAATAAGCGATATTCATTGTATTGGTGGTCCAACTTCCCAGTATTGAGATAAATACACTCCATAAATTAGCTGGTGTCATTCTATGTTGGTTCGAATCACTGTATAAAGTCCTCAGCTGGAATCTGTGGTTGTGTAGGCAGGCTATAATGAAATCAATACGGGCAAGAAGAGAAAGGAAGAGTATAAAGAATGAAAGTAGAGAGAGAGAGAGACAATGCCCTCAGGTTTATTATTATATAGAGGTACATGGGTCTGGTATGGCATACCACCTGACCGTGTTCTCCAATGAGAATCCAGCATTTACAGTTCCACCGATGAACATCAAGCATTCCTGTGTCACCATGGCTACCGTGATCTGCCCACCACCAACATGCGGTGTGGCTGCTTGGCCACCACCTGCCCGTGACTAACAGAGGGGCTAGTGAGTAGAGCTTCAAGTGCCCCTTACACACCATCTCTAGTGCCTCTTTCACAGTATCTGCCTAATACACAATGACTATTGACCATGAGTAATGTATCACCAGCAACTACATAAATACATTCATGCACCTGGCACTATATACCATTTACCATTATAGACCATTTGCATTCCCCAACCAATGCGTTTTATCGGAATATTTTACAACTGTATCATGCAATTATTCTGCCTACATCGAATTATGTGATATTTTCAGGGCACTGGAATACATAAACGCCTTCATGCTCCAAGTAGTGGAGGATACCAGATGTGGCAAAATGTCAGAGAACCTTGTGCCCTTATGTAAGAAGGCCTATGAAGACACACTCAAAGTCTACCATGGCTGGCTCATCAGGAAAGTCTTTCACGTAAGTAATCTGATGAACTGAAAATTCTCCTAATGGACAAAGGAATGAATTGTGCGAGATTAGAAGAACCCTGAAGGAGAACCATTTACCACCATTCTCAGAACTGTCTACTCCGGCCACCTCGCTACTCAGATTTCATCATTGGTGTGTATATATGGTATATATGTGTATATTATTTAGTTATTACAGCTTAAGAGAACAGGAGACATATGTAGCTAGATTGAGTAGACACTCTGACTGGCCGAAAAGACCTACCGTTTATTAAACACAATTTATTTTTAAAAGCTAGAGTTCAGAACCAAATGCACCCACTGGAGGGGAAAACCTTTGGACGCTGGAGAAAGCGTTCCCAAACAACCCCCCCGCCCCCTGGCTCAAGCAGCCGGCCAGGCTGCTGTAGCTCCTGTACCCACATTGCCGGCGTGAGGGTCGCGGGTTCGAATATAGCCGAGAACAAGTTAATACACAACGGGTTCCATTAAAAATAATATTTGTATAATGCTCATACTGCAGATATATGTACATTATATTGCATAGTTTTCAGTGGTACAGTCAGTGAGCATAACAACCGCTCAGGCGTGGGTGAACATGTGGTGCCGCGCGGGGAGGTTATGAGGTACCAATAGTTGACCTAATGAGTAGAGGTGACCAGCCGATGACTTAGCCAGTTCGTGGCTTGGGAGTAGATGGATCTTCCAGCTTATTATACTCGTACAATGGCTTATGAAGCATATATTATTAAACTGTAAATTTGCTTGAATACAAAGGTCGTCTCCAGTTTATTTCCGTCAGTTGAAGGTGACCCACCACTGTGTATAATAAATCATCTCTAGTGGTACGGTGGTCACTAGCTGGGTTTTGACTGGCCCCCAGGCTAGTGTGCTGCCACCTATCAGTTACCCGTCCTGATATGACCTTATAAGTTGCCAGGACGTAAACTGACACAAATAACTGAGCACTGTAATCTTAATAAATCAAATTCCGAAATATTCTATGCTATCTTACTCCTCTTTACCAATAGAACTCTTAAATTTAAATTGTTTTCTTTCAAGGTTGTTTCGCATGCAGTCCCGTGGCGACGGGACTTCATGAAGACCTTATCGTACGGCCATGTTGGTATCGATGAGGAGGTGAGTGACCCATCTCCGCTTTTTCCAACACTAAGAAATGCACGTAGCAAAATAGATTTTAATTTGGTTTCCGAATTTTATAAATATGTCGGAGAACTAATGCCATGAAAAATCTTTGGAACATTGCTTCCTCCATAATAACCGTAATGATAGTTTGCAATGAATACCACTAGGGCCGTAATCGATTAACAAATGTAGATAATTGGGAAACTTCATGCTGTAACATTATGTAATGGCCCACGGCCCTCCGACTCTCACTCACACGGTTACTCACGGAAGAACACCAAGATTCAATTAGAGTACGCTTCAACTTGGTTTATTGAACCATCTGCTCTCCACGGCGTCAGTAGTTGTCTGACTCGCCAGATCCCACATCGACTCTATAGGTGTATGTGTGGGGGGGGGGGGGGGTTAACCACCCGCAGTAGAGGGCAGCCCAGTTGGGGTCTGCCCGGTGGCTACCCGTGCCGCCACCTAGCGCAGTGTAATGATACTGTGCTGGTGTACGGCGTAGTCTCCGCTGCTACCGCGTGGTAGTAGAGCTCATGTACAGACTACTACAATTATGTCATTATTAATAATTGTCATATTGCCGGAAAACGACAATGCATTTGTCTGTCATTAGCACATGTGTATATCAGGGATAGGATTTTTTTCCCATGCGGATTTCCATGTTTTTAATAATGGAATTGGTCATTCTTATGGTTCATGCAGATCTGGATAAATATTTTGTGTTATAAAGAGGGGGCTTGGGCTTCACTTGCGTGTATAAAGAAAGGAAAGATGCATATTTTCCTGCTGAATATTTATATCATCAGCTTTTCGTTTTATTCACTTTGTTTGGAAAAGACACTTTTGTTCACTTGATGTGTGTGTGTAAAAGAAGGATTTCCCCATTTAATATGCATATTGTTGGTGTATTTGTACACACAGGTCATCTTCCACATGGAGAGGTTCTGCACTGCACTACGGTCTCACGTTCTCGTGCTGGATACATTACTGCTGGATCTCGACCTCGATTCAAAGGAGAAAGTATGAAAATCGGGCGGGGCTTGACAGTGCACGTTCTATGCGACATCTCAAGGTCGAGTGCGGTTACGACAAGTTGCATGGCGCTTCTCATTCCAGCAATTTGCTAACATCAAGTTAAGTTTTCATTTCTTTTGGTTTCTCCCACAGGTGTATAAAATTCATTATGCATATCGTACATCACTACATATCCTGTCTTTTGGCATCTTTGAGAACATTACTTCGTTGCTGGATTTCCCCGAGGTTATGGTTATTTTTGTTATTATTGTTCGCGAGATGTGAACTGCAAGAAACTGCTTTTTGGGGGTTGTTCACATGAAAAAAGTGAAAACGAGGCTGACGCTGCAACCATTGGAATGATAACAGTGTGTGTGTGCCGATACTGAGGGCAGCGTCCTTTTAAGTAGCGTTAAACCACTGGTGTTAGACTGGTGCTTGGATACTGGGTTGCCAGAGCTTTTTTTCCATTGTGTAGCAACACAAGGCCATTTTAAGGAATCACTGAGTTGTGTGAATGCATGATCAACTTGTGAAAACAATCGATGTCGGTTATTTAAAGTCGCTCGGTATAGGCAACTGAGACTGGAACTGTACTCTGACAAATGCTCTCCAAGCACACCTTTTCAGTTTATGTAACTGAATATGTGGAGGGAGAGTTTGCTGAGGTCAGTGTCCATGGTGGCTAGTGTGCAAATGCAACATAGAGGGGTTTTCAAGCACAGCTCCAGTGTCCATGGCCTATATCTGGCGACTTTAATGTAATGAATTTGTTTCGTTGGTCCTTACGGTGGTTGTTTCGGGGCTCCTTCGGTTGGTTCCGGTAAGCAAAAGTTATGTATCCCTTTCCTTCCAAGCGCCACCATTCGTGCTTATTAATTCATCTATACATGTTAACATTAGTATCATTGCGCTATAAAGGAGTGGCTAATTCTCAGCAAGCCTCGTTTTCAATTGGACCAAGTCTCCTCACGTGTTCGCCGAGAACCAGCGTCGCAAAAGAATCATGGATGCCTTCTGCGCTGGTGTCTGCTACTGATGGCGCCACGCACACCTGGCGGTCTTCGGTAGAACTACTCTACTGTTGTCTGGGTGTGAAATATTTATGTTTATAATATTAACATAGCTTATGTATGTCAACTGATCATGCCTTGCATGTATATTTGTATAAAGAACGTGATAGAAAGTACTAAGATGAAAGAGGAAATGTTCCGTCTATTTGAGTGCCTATTTACAATGTTGACAGTGTGCTTATGACAACATTCTTATACTGCTTTACTCTTCAAGATGTCTCGTGAGATTTCACCATGTTATGTTCTGGTTAGTTCTAACACATAACAACAATTTCCAAACCGAGGCTGGCCTCATTTAGATTTTTCAGGTAGGATCCAATCGTATTTTTTTCTCTCCCGATTTGCACAGAGAAAAGGATGTTCTTCCGTCTCACTCATTCCCCGCCTTCCCTTTCATCTTCTTTTACCGGACGCGGTGGCCGAATCGGTAAGAGCGCAGGCTTCCCATGCAGAAGGTCGGGAAATGGAATCCCGGCCAAGTCAAATCAACGACTTACAAAATTTATACTTGTCACTACCTAACTTGGTCATCGGCATTACGGCAAGGACCGGTTTGCTCAGTATTAGGATAATGTAACTGAGTGGGAAATCGAGTCATGGTAATGGCAGTGGGTCGGGTATCCCAGTGAGACAGTACTATAAAGTTGCCATGAGTATACATTGTCACAAGTCAGTACCCATCCTGATAAATGTTGCCAAGATGTGAAGCACAAACAAACAAACAACAAAATAGTTTAATCTTCATATTAACTTTTTTTATTTCCGCTTTCTAGCATTAAGCGGGTCAGACCCCGTAGCAATGGTTGACCCCGTTGCAATGTGCCTGTGAAATGTTCACCAGTGATTTTGCTGCTCGTCTGATGGCACGAGGGAGTTATCAGTTCTATTAATAATTGTTAGCACGCAGTGAGAATTTATCATACTGAGCACATTTGTAGAGTCACGTCGGTTTGAGAATATATCTACAGGGAATGAGTGATATTAACAGCTATATCCAAAGCTTGTCTTCTTCGACCTCCCTTTTTTTTCTTCCCTAAAATAAGACTTCACTTTAAAAAATGAAAATCTTTTTGTGGGGTTAGAAAGTTCAGATTGAGGTTAAGTGTTTTTTGTTGTTTTTATTTTTGAGTAGAAACATATGCACGGGTACTGTAATGTCTGCTCTCCAATCTCCGACAGCTGATTTCAGACTGGTCGGCCATACTGAGTCAGCCAGTTCTTGTATATAAAAAAGTAAAAAGCCCCGCGATTTCGAGAGGATTTCTTCAACTTTTGGTAAATCTGCGATTTGTGTCGTTTCTAAAATATCTAGGATGTGAAACCCCAATAAACATTTGTGTGTGTGTGTGTGTGTGGTTTTCTCCATCTACTACCTAATGTTAACACAAAATTCTAGAAACACTTGAAGCATTTAACTGTGTCTCAGGCTGACCATGGCTGGTATTGGGTCGGTGCCCGGTTGCTTTTCTGTAAGGGTGGAATTCCGTGGGGGAAAAAAATTATGTCATAGGCTAAGTACGGTCAGTAAATCATGGAAAAATCCTGGATGTCCGGTTTCATCTAGTACTCTCTTGGCATTATCCTAGCTCCATTCCACTGATCAGTCTGCACACACCATCCTTTGAGAGTATTCCACTGTTCTTGTGACTATTGTCGTCAGCTTCCTTTGATGATAAAATCATGTAAAGGCCAGGGGTTTGTATACAGTAGCTAAGTCTCATCGCGCGCACGCGCCGGTGTTTGTGTATGGATGTGGATATAAAAATTTGAGTAAATATATAAAATATAAAAATCTAAGCCCTTGCATCCCTGCCTATATCATCACTCTCTATTCACACATACACCTAAATATTATATAAATATGGTTGAGATGTGCCATATATGTTTGTATATAGCTTTTAGAGAGAGACACAAGGAGAGAGTAAATATATAGGTATGAGTGTAAGTACCGAGATATCCGTATGATTTCTGTGCGTATTTATCAGAGTGAGGTCACATGGCCCTAAACTGAAATCGCGATGTGTGAAACTAGAAAAGGATCTGGGAGCGCTCTAGTCATGGTTCGGGTATGACACTCCAAACTTAGAATTAGCATGTCGGGTCAGCAGCTTCTCGGGAAGTAGCATTTCGTCTCCCATGCTGCAGCAACGTCATAGTCATGGTAGGGTAGGGTGGGCGGGCCCTGACCCACTACTATCTGAGGTTAGTACCTCGGGAAAACAACAGTTAACCATCATCTGTATCAGGTAAGACTCGTATAACTATACTATTTTACCTCGGTACTACGCCTCTGGCTACTCGTAGTCCAGGGAGAACTTTACGTAATCTCATTTTTTATCCTTTTTTATACTTATTCTTTAAACATATGTTTCAGTACAAAATAGAATTTAGTGTTTCTAACCCGCCTTTAGTTGGTGAGTAGGTGAGTCGCCAGGCCGCTTGACTTTTCTAGTTGTTTGTTGTAATGTTTTGCAAACGATCTAGCCATCTTCCAGCCCGCGTGCGCCAGGATTCTGGATTCTCTTCACTGAGATTCCTAATTGTCTTGCTTTAGAGACCATGGCCCCCCCCCCCCCCCCCCCAGCGTTTAATGTGGGATGCATAGCGTCCGGTATTAATGCCTGCCTCTTTAAGTGCCTTGATGGTCCATCTTGAGAGTGTGTCTCTCGAGATAGCCTTATCAAAAGCTGTCTGGAATTCCTTATTCCACCCGTGACTTGGATATATATGCCCTAATGGCAGACACTACACAAATACGTCGATCATCTGGAAAACTATTTACGTGGACCGTGGGTTCCCTGTGCGATTCAACTTTAGTAATGTCTCCAAATCGAATGTTGCCTCATTATTGTCTATCTCCAGTCCGTCCTGAGACAAAGCCACAATTGTTTGGCCTCTGTGTCCCTTCACTAGCAGTAATAGCACTGCTAACTTAAATCCCAGTTCCTTCATTGATAAATGCTTATTACTAGGCCATGACTTGAACAGCGTAAACACTACTGACACATCCCAAAACCTGTTATAGTTGGGTTTGGGTGGGTTTCTCTCAAATAAACCAGTGCACAACCTGGTGTTTTCCAATCGTTTGTCCATCAATCTTTGGTAGAATGATTGAAAGTGCACATCCTGCTGCATTAATTGCACCGAATCCTAATCCGTCATCTTCTAACATTCTTAGAAATCTTACAATCTGGGCTATTGTAGGTTTTAATGGTTTGACTCCTTTAAGCAAGCAGTGCAGTCCCCATTTCTTTAAATAACTTGTTTACAATTTCACTGTTCCTTTTCTCCAGGTGTGTGAAATTAGTCTTTCTTGTCTAATTTTGTCCAAATGTTTCTTTATGGCCCTGTCACATTACGATGCATCTCGCCATTTAATATGGGCCTTGCCATATAGAATAGCCGGGTCATAGGCTATCATGATTCCTATCAATATTGTGACTTGTCTTATCTTTGGATTCCTTAATTGAAACAATTGATTTGCCGTTGTTGTAAATTTATCAACTTTCTTTTCGGTTAATGAAATAGTCATGTGTGTGGTGTCAATAATAAACCCAAACACTTTAAATTCTTTGTAGGTGTTAATACCGATTTAGTTTCATGTATGTAGAAACCTAACTTTGTAAGTGTCTCACATAGCTGTTCTACTGCTGTTTGACATTGTTGTTGTGTTTGTGCAACAATAAATGAATCATCAATATAGGGAAACATAATGTGTCCTTTCCTAGCAATGTGGGAAAAAACCGGTTTAAGTAACTTTGTGAAAATGCGGGGGGCACACACTAGACCATTTGGCATAGAAGTGAGCTCATAAAGCTCATCATTCCAACAAAACTTCCGATCAGGTTTATAAATCGGCACTGTATAGTATGCATCCCTAAGATCCACACTGGCCAGCCAGGAGTCTTGCATTACCAAGTCTCTAGCTGTTTCTAGGGAAAACATCTTAAAATGTTGATACTCGACTAATTTGTTTAACCTTGTTAAGTCCAAAATAAGTCTAATGTCCCCATTTGGTTTGGGTCTCGGGAAAAATATTCAAGATAAATTCCACAGCCACTCGAAGTACTGGCTCTATAATGCCTTTTTCACAAAATTTAAGGACTGGATCATTCAAAGCCTGTTGTTCTGAAAAATCAAAACAATGCCTTTTTGTACGGGCTCTTCCATGAATGGTATCCTAACTCCCTCCACTAGCTAAGGATAGTTAGATTGTCAGTAATGTTATTCCATTGCAAAAGGCAATTACTGATGTTACCTGCCTTAAACGCACTTACAGGGCTCTGCGTTGTCAAAATCTACTTGTTCCCTGGGCGGGGGAATGGTTTCTCCGGGGTGAACTCCCTCTTGAAGGGTCTGTTCCCGTCGCTCCAGCCGAATGACTGCCTCTGACCCCTTCCCCTGGCCTGGTAGCCGTAGTTGGTCCCGAACCGGCCTCCTCGCTCTCTGGTGCGACGGCTGCAAAACACCTGCCTACCTGCGGGTAGCATTCCCGTCCGCAGCCTTCTTCTTTTCGGCCTCCATGTGCTTACCACACTTGCTGTCTGTCTCCACTTTCTTGAACAAGTGTTGCAGCTGTCCCCCGAACATCTTGATCTTATCCAAGGGCTTGCCTTTACCCGGTTTGGGGGCAAGGAAAAGAGTGTACTCTTTGCCATCATTGTCCAAGACCTTGGAGTGCGCCACCTCCTTGTCAGCATCGGTGCAGACGGCCTTGAAGACATTTTCGAAACGCCGATAGGACAGGAAATGAGCAGCACGATTCCCCCATCTATCTCCTCACAGAGTGAAGAGACCTTGTTCGCTGACATCATACGGTTTGCTAGGGGTGTGATGGCTGACAGAGCCACAAGCACACCTTTGTGTGCTGTGTGCAGGGCCGCCTAAAACCTTTTGCGTTCCTTGTTAAGTTTTATGTCAGCATCCGTTTCCTTGATCATCAACTCTGGGATGCCCTTAATCCCCGTAAACTTCTCGGCTAGCTTCATTATTACCTCCGCCGGCTTGAAGGTGTGGAAATGACCTTGTATGGTCTTCCTCATTATTGTCTTTCTCTTTAGGACCATGATCTTTTTGACCACCTTACCAGTTAATTTGGCTATTTCGCCCCCCTTTCCGTGTCTGAGTCCGTATTCATCGAGGACGAGTAGGACTAAGAGTCCAAAGATGAAGACTTGCTCTTCGTAGTCTTCTTCTTTGGTTTCTTCACCAGCGGCTTCTTTTTACGTGCCCTGATGAAGTCGTCCCCGCCGGATGAGTCGGCTTTCTTTTTGCGCTTTCGCTTACGCACAGGCAGCACCACCTCTTCCTGGGACTCTTCATCGGAAGAGTCCTGCTGATCTGAGTAGTCTTCCCACTCCGAGTCCTCCGACTTGACCGGCTGCTTCCTCCTAGCAGCGTGCGGCTTAGCAGGGAGCAATTCCTTCAGCTTCAGCTGCACCAGCCTCACGATCCATTCTTCTAGGTCAGGGGGCCGGACCTCAGCCCCCCGCCTCCATAGAATCTCTATGTTCTGGCGACCTCTGACCTGTTACCGGCGGTGACTAGTCTTCGTCTTCACTGAGCTTGCGATGCGCGTCCACCTTACTCCGCTTCATAGCTATAGCTGGGAGCCTGTAAGAAACCAAAAACCAAAAGGTTAGGAATCTTTCACGGTGAACATGACACTGCCAAATAGCAAGTATTAATACCAAAAGTGTCTAATGGTGTTAAATCCGTATTTAAAATGTTTCTAACACAGGCGTGTGGTTAATTTTGCAGCCATAGGTAAACGGTGTGGACAACCAACCGAAACCAAACGAGGGGTAGGGAGGGACCAGTGTAGCGGTAGCCTCCCACACTCTCTGTCCAATAAACTTCTCCCACCTGTGGCTTTTGTGGCCAACAAGTTGGAGAAAATACTACGGGACTCGGAGGGACGCCTAAGAAATATTGCGGAATCCTAAAGAAACCTAAGAATAAATCCTGGCGATGCACGTGGCTCCTGGCACACATCTCTCCATTCGGCAACGGGCGGCATAACAAAGAACAATGGCAACATTGTTCTAACAATATTACGACACATCATAATTAACCTGTAAATCAGTTAATGTTCAATCAATAGTTTTAAAAACTTGATGTATGTGAATGCTAACATGAACTAAACCAATGTATCTATTCAAAAACAATACTAGCCTGGTTGGTTTAGTAGTTATGTAGAAAAACTGCTGGAGCTACTCCACAAACGTCCTCCCGTTGTGAGTAGATTATGCTAATTGCTGGACCCGGATGTGCTTCCTTCTCCCTGGACTACGAGTAGCCAGAGGCGTAGTACCGAGGTAAAATTATATATATTAATTATAGATTGCATCTATTATAGTAATCAACCTTGGTGGCAGATGTTGAAACCGTGGTGTTGGTAGCATTCTCATTTGTAAAATAAAAGAAAGGATTGTCTCAAATTGCATTCATGCGATCATTAGACAATAAGATCCATGATTAAATTATTTATTATATTTTGTAAGATTTAAAATGTGGGACTCAGAGGCGTTTCTGCATTCTCTGCTGGTCAGAATTTAAGTTGTTCTAGCCTGTGCAAAACACATCTTAGAAGGAGTTTTATAATAGTGAAGCAATTTGTGCGTAGACCCTTTCCTTTTCACGCAAACAAACCGCAAATGTAACCACCAAAGTTGCCGAATAAGGGCACATAAAAAAGTGAACCAATACAGATTGCAGGCTTGTTTGGTTTAGCATTAAAACGCTGATGTTGGAATTCTTTAAGCTGTATAATCCGATGAAGTGTTAAATTTTCTAAAGCAAGTCACTACCCTAGATTTGATCCTACGTGTCCAACTTAGATATGGGCCTACTTAGATATGAGCCTGTCTCAAAAGGTGCTAACTCTTCGTTTTTTTGTCCATAGTAATGATTGACACAAAACAGCACAGAAACTGTTACACTGAAAACACAAGGACATTTGCTTCAAATCAATATGTATTCTATTGGGATTATGAAACACCATGTAAAAAACAAATCAGTTTATCCTGAGCAGATGCATAAGTAGGTAGTGTGTTCATCGTTACTATGGACACAGTTTTGTCCCATATTGCTTAGCACCTTTTGAGACAGTCTCATATATCGGTGCACTTATTAAACATTTATTGTTGCATAGAAGGGAACACTCAATCGGTTTAATAGAACTTGTAACTGCTGAAGCCTTTTGTATCCAGCATTTTGGTGTGCATACCAAAAGTAATATCACATTTTTTTCACTTCGAATATTCCTGAATTTATCATACAAATTTACTTCAAACAAAAGTAAAGTGGATTATAACGATGAACCTAATATATTTATCTATAATATATTTTAAAGAGGCAGAGACTAAAAGCCACTAAACTATGGTCATTACAAAATATATTTCTCGTTTTTCTAATTGGGTGGTACGTATGAAATCATTGAATCAACATGGCAAAGCTAGCGTGTTATTTAAGACAATAATTTAAATTAGATACTATGTTGGTGGTTGCTACCTCAGCTTTGGTTAGTTTCATTACACAACAATTATCTACTATAACCTCAGCTCTGGAGTCCTGACCAAATTGTTGATCTGAATATATGATGTTAGTGCAATTAAATTGATATATCTCAAAAACTTGAAATTCAAGTTGATTTTATATGAAAGTAAATTGATTTCTCTTTCAAATGATACCAGATTCAGCCTCGTTGGTATTGCTGGTGATGATATGAGATATAAGAGATATGGCGGGCGCATTCAGGTGCTACCGGCCTGTAAGCATCTGTTACTTTGTGGGCGCATTTGGGCACTCCTATCCTTAGAGGGTTAATTTGAAATAACCTTTTAGTATAAATAGTAACTTTGGAGATATTTGAAGTAAGAACATGTCAAATGAATTTTGGCATGCACATATAAATTCTGAATCTATAGGTTTCAGCAGTAATGGGTTATATTACATTGACTTTATAGTATCACATGCTTAAAAAGCGCACCAGTTAAATATGTAGAATAAAATCTAGATAAATATTTTGGTTTAGCAAATTTGATTGCTTTCATCGCACTAGCTTTAAAATGTTAATGCATATTAATTACCTAGTGTTATTTTATTGTAAACAAATGGGCCACATCTGTGCAAACCTTGATTCAATTATGAAAAGGTTAAGGACAACTGGTTTTCTTCAGACTGAATAGAGATGTGCATTATTGTATAGCAGCGATATATTAAAATATATATTTTAAAAAGTGTATTTACGACAAATATATGAATTTGAATAATTTGCTTGCTTCTATACATTCAATCTTTATTTTAAATAATATCATGTATTTAATCTCTGACAACTTTGTTTAAGCTTTCAAAGTTGTAAAAGAAATTTGGAATTTGGTGTGTATTTTGAGTTTTTGCTTGTGAAATAATCTCCATTGTAAAATGTGTTTTTCACATTTCGAATTAAATTTTGTTCTTTGTATGGGTGTAGGTTTTTTCATGAGTGAAATTGTTGCGTTTCATTTGGTATTCAACGAATTAGTTGCTTGTTTTCTCATTTATCTCTTTGATTAATTAGACCAGACGCGATGGCATTCCGGATTAGTTGATCGCCTGCCTCCCTTGCGGCAACCCCCAAGTTCAAACGCTGGCCGAGTCAAACCAATGACTTAAAAATGTATACGTGTCGCTACCCAGTCTGCTATGCTACATTACTAGCAGTGGAATGAAAAAGACCAATTGGCCTCGATTGAAATTTCCCTGCTTCATCATCGAATGTAACATTGAGAATGGTTATAGGAGTTAGGTTTACTCAAAGTTGCCTAATTTAATGGTTCGATTTGCCAACGCAGAAGTGACGTATTTTATCACTCGATCAAGAGCGAGATAAATCAAATTGAGGAAGGCGTAAGGAGGTGGGTGTTGTGATGGAAGGAAGCTAAATCCAGTATGTACATCGCATAGATTTTTGTTAGGGGTGTTCTCATATCTGTTACATTTATTGAAAACCCAATCAGCAAAGAGCTGTGGTCAGATTATATAAACATATAGTTATATACCTATTTTCACGGGTTAACGGCGTTTCAATTGGCAAATCACTGAAGTTGGGGGTGGGCGTTTATCCGCACATGGGCTTTTATGGGAATACCCATATTGATCATTTGAGGGTTTCCACTGTGCATGTTAGGGTGTTGGTTAATTTTGGTATGTCTTATTAAAACACGTTAAACTGGGTTACTGGCTTTTATGGGAATACCCATATTGATCATTTGAGGGTTTCCACTGTGCATGTTAGGGTTTGTTAATTTTGGTATGTCTTATTAAAACACGTTAAACTGGGTTACTGGCTTTTATGGGAATACCCATATTGATCATTTGAGGGTTTCCACTGTGCATGTTAGGGTGTTTGTTAATTTTGGTATGTGTTATTAAAACACGTTATACTGGGTGACTTAGAAGCGCTACAGTTGTCAGTAATCTTTTTTTAGTTTTCTAGCAAATTTAATCATGAATTAATTCATTATGGTAACCTCTACTTTGCAAATGGGAATGAGAATTTAAGGATTTTCCTGAGGGTGTTTTTTTTGGGTGGGGGATGAATTGTTGGTGTAAATCCGGAGAAATATAGGTTTTCTCCCCCCCCCCCCCCCCCCCCCCCATCGCCGTATTTCCCATTTTCCTCCCTGGTGTTAAAATGGCTACCAATTTGGATGAAATCTGCATCATGTGCCCGATGAAGTCTTTCAATTACCGTAAAACCTGTATTGGCCACCTTACACTGAAAGCAGCATTACACATGTTGGTTTGTGTAAGCTGTATTCAAGGCCTTTTAACGCCACACACGTATATATATTTCAATATAATTTGTTTAATTATATACAATTCAATTTTTGTAATTAAATTAATTACCGATTGTTTTTTGTTTGTTGTTGTTTACGTCCTAGCAACATCTACGGTCATATCAGGACGGCTTTTTTTAATTTTTAATTTTCAAATCTTTTTTTATAAACATTAAAAAGGGAATTGTAGACCATTTCAATGCGATTTTTTTTTTTTAAAGAGAGATTATTTATACATATAACCATATAATAAAATTAATGAATTAAAAATGGGAATTATACACATCCAGATTTAGGGATTTTCCGATGGTCCTCATTGGCCGAGGTTTTACACTGATCACGTGTGCTTTTTACAGCTGGTTCCTGGAAGTAGACTCCTGAAGGTGCTGGGCTGGTAGATCTTTACATCCAATACTGAAATAGATAATTAACTTAGGGGCCCAGCATGTCATGTTTTCACTTCCCTGAACCCTTTAAAATAAAAGTTACTCCAAACTAAACTGAATTACATAATGGATCAACCTAATATATTTAACTAAAACTTATTGTAAAGACCATTGGACAACTTTCATGTCAAGGATCCATTTTGGGGTCCCAGGGTATATCCGGAAATGTACTTACGGCTGAAATGATGAGGCGGGATATTAGTTGTGCTCCTCTGTGAGGACAGGAACATCTATGTATATATGCAAATCCTATGTCACTGTTAAACATTGCTAGAAAATGATCGCCATGATTTGGTACACACTATTTAATACCTCATTCAGTCACTGCGACCACAAAATGGTTCCCGACCTCGTTGAGACTATTTTGGTTGCAAGGTTGCAGTTACTACATTAAAAACCTTGCGACCAAAATGATTGCCCAGAGGTTGGTGACCATTGCTTTGGTAGCAAGGAGGAGGTGACTTATTTGGTCCAAAGTGGTCGCAAGCCATAGTGTGACTGGTGCTTAAACCATCACTGTTACCCTTAGCCTCACACCTGATCCTCCGAGAATGCCTGTGCTGGAATTGACGTACTGCTGGAACCACTTATTTATTACCTGTCTGCGTTAATACACTCTTTCCCTGTCAGTCGGTCCATGGAAATTTATATTTGATCTCATCATGTACAGATATAATTATAAATCTCCTGTTGCAATAACACACGTCAGAAACCGTCCAAGGAGTGCAAACTGAGTCTGTTAGATAATTAAAATACACCCTGGTGGTTACCAGATGTAGCCAGTAGTTTTACTATTGCTCTAATAGTTACTATTTGTGTAATAATTCAAGATTGTTAGCTATGATCGATAGTAGATTTTAAAACAATATTTATTTCGTACTTGGGACTGTGCAAGTAGGGTGCGTAGCAATTGGGAACAAGACGAAGCCGGAGGCCGAGTCCAGTATGAATTCATTGTGTGTATCATGAGCAATATAGTGAATTTTGATTAAATATTAAACTATTATGACAAGCTCAAACAGGGTCTGCTTTGTCAAGTCATAGTTAAAATGAGTTTCAGCTATACGGAATTAGCTATGAAGTAGCAGATAGGGTCACTTAAGGTTAAGCTGCTTATATTTAGGTGCTGTATACCTCATAATAGTGTAATAAACAATAATAACCAGTTGGCATCGCCTTGTTCTAAATCGCCTTGATTTAAATATATGTTGACCTAAAAGTGTAATTGAAAAATGTGGCAGAAAATGTTCTCCGCCCCCTCATCATGAGTGCCCAATCGCACTTGTTCTACTGATTATTTCAAATACATAACTTTTTTTCTCATTTTATTCGTGTTAAGCAGTCACTGCACCTCTTCCGATAATGACTATATATGCTGCTAGTATATATAAAATCCCAAACACTTATTAACTGATTAGACCAGACGTAGTGGCCGAATCGGTAGAGCGCAGGCTTCCCGTGTGGAAGGTCGGGAGTTTAGAATCCAGAGTCCCGGTTGAGTCAAACCAATGACGTACACAATTTATACTTGTGTAGTAGGCTGCACTGACCTCTCAGGCAAGTAACCACATAGACAGGTAGGCATGGGTATTTTTGTTATATCAGGGAGCCTAGGTGGTGTAATGGTTAGCACACTGGCCCGGAATGCAAAGAGATGTGGGTTCGAGTCCCGATCTAGGCGCAACATTTCCCATTTTCATCATCCCCATGACACTTATCACTACCTAGCCTGGCACTCAGCATTACTAGGATGGGGATAGGGCAAGGACTGGTTAGCTCAATATCAGGATAATGTTACTGAGTGGGAAATTAGATCATAGTGCTGACAGCCTATTCTCCCAGTGTGGCAGCACTATAAAGTTGCCATGAGTGCGCAGTGTCACAGGTCAGTACCCGCCCTGATATGACCTTAGATGTTGCCAGGACAGAAAACCCCAACAAACAAACTTTGACTGATAAAGATTCTTCTTTTTTTTAATAAGTCATTTCTGACATATACCTGTATTCTACTGCAACAACAAACAGAACAGGCGACACCAACACATACTCATAAACATTTCAATTCCAACCAGTTCTTTAAATCTATTTTCCAAAAGTTATAGTTTGTTCCATTTGTGTGACGTCTTTGAATAACTGTTTCGCCCTGGTTTTGTATTCAAGCGCCAGCTCCGGATTCTTAGCCGTCCCATCGCCCTTCTGGTACATTTGACTCAGGTTTGCGCATGCGTACATGTGGCCCATGTTGCACGCCTTCTCAGCGTACTTAAACGCCTTCTCCATGTCCACGGGGACCCCGTCCTTGCCCGTGATGTAATAGGTACTCAGTAATTGGCAACTCTGCACATTGTTGCCATCGCAGCCCTTCTCTAGAAACTGCTTCGACTGGACGTAGTCCTTCTTGCCGTCCACCTTGCCCAGGTTGTACATGAGCGCCACGTTGTGGCAACTTGGCATGTATTCGGCCACGCAGCCTGTCGTGTGGTGCTTCAGGGCTGCCGCCATGTCCACGTCGCAGGCCTTGCCCGACATGCTGTAGTTGCCCAGTTTGAAGCAGCTGTGGCCGTATCGGTGCTTTTCGCAGTTGTATTCGTACACCGAACGCGCCATGGCGAAGTCCTTGCGGAAAGCCTCAAAGAAGTCGCCGAGTCGGTGACAGCCATCGGGGCGCTCTTCTTTGTAACACTGGAAGCGGTATTCAATCCCGATCGTGTCCAGGTATTCCTTGGCCTGCTTCTCATCTTTGAGGTCGAACATGTTTTGAAGACCACTCATGATGATAAGGCTGTCTGTCGATGGGGTACGTTAGTATTGGCCTAATTCTGAAATGAAAATTGTAATTAAATGTTACTAATATTCATAATATGGCAGTGTATGGATGGCTTCTGAAATGAAAAGACGTAGTTAAATAATACAAGCTTTACTGAAATAAAATATTCAAGTTTATTGCACCATGTGGGTTTTAGGTACATGGTGGAATGGCCGTACTAAATACTTCAAGATTATTGCACGATATGATTATGAGACGGGTTTTAGGCATACGGGTCATGGCGGAATGGACATAACTAATATAAACAGAGCATGTGATCATTATTAGATATTACTGACGGTCAGTATAGGATCGCAAGTCCAATTTAGTACTATATTCATATGAAAATAAATCCGCTTGACAAATTCTGATCGTTGTAACAAACAAGTTGCTAAACGACACAATCAAATTGACCCACGACCTAGACAAAAGATCCACCCCTACCAGGTCCCAGAGTAAGTACGGGGGTGAATCTTTTATCAACCCACGACCATCATCCATGTCCTTACTGCTAGACTCTATACTATAGGTTCACTGAGACTGGATCTCTTTAATCAACTTATTGACATTTATTTTGATATCTAGCTACTATGGACCAAATTATATAACTACCATAATGCTGAATCTGAAATAAAAAAATTGAATTGAAGTAGTGAGTCAGTCACTCACACGAGTAATAGTAGTCAAGTAGTGGATAGTTCTACTACTAGTGCTAATACTACTATTAGTCAAGTCCAGTGTAGGTAGATCAGCTAAAATTTCAAAACACAACAAACAGTATAAATTTAAGCTCTTTCAACAGATCTTGCTGAGACAAATTCAAATCTGTTGTAATTTTGAAAATATCTTAATAGGGGAGAAAGTTATGGCATTTCTAATGTCGGCTTAATTGTTAAATTTAGTCTGGGTTCACCATTATAATAAACTGACCGTTGCCACATTGTCACAGCTTTCTATGCTCTAAGTATTTTGATTTTGGTATTTTAATGTATATTTTCGGTGAGATGAGTTCATGTTCTTTCCAGTGATATAAAATTCATGAAAATATTCCTATGCAAAAGTACTTTAATCAAGGCCGGAATGGTGAAGGAGCAGGAACATTTTACTATAAACATGGTGACCGACTTACCCCTATTGGTATCTGACATACCTATCTAGTGCCAGTACTACTAGTAGTAGCCTACTATTACTTATTAATATTAGTATTATACACTAGTGAATAGTCAATAGACATAGTTATAGAATATACAATCATGAGGCTACATAAAGGATTCACCCCATACATCCAGTACAGGGGTGAAAACCAACATATTAGAAAAACGGGCGAAGAATTTCGACATGGCGGGGAAATGAATTGAGCTGGCAAATTCTTAATTTAAGAATCGAAATATATTCTTCACATAAATCTTCATATTTACCTGCTACTTTTGATTCAAAATATATAATAAAACATGTAGTGTAAGGAATTTAACAAATAAAACCACTGGCGTTTTATCGCCACCGTCTCATCTTTTTGCATTCTCTCCCATTTCACCAACTCTGCCGATATGGGTAGCCATTTGATACTGGAGCCAGAGTTTCTACTTCCTGTTCCATACTAAAGCAGTTTTCGCCAGCTTTTACATAGGGTCTGTGTTCACCCCTGTACTGTAAGTTACCCAAGTTAGGTACATCAAATCCTGCTTGGGGCGCTGAGGTATAGCTGTCTCCACTACTGCAGCTGAACTCTGTGACCTGGTTTCTATATGTTTATATTCAGAGGTGCTCTTTAAAACCCATTCACAAATCCTATGCAAATGAATTGCCATACAGGATGACATCAGAATTGACCAATCACAACCTTGTTTACATCTGGGACAGTTTGTAGTGCATTAGGGGATGCCTCATGGTTTTACAAGCTGTTGAAGTCAACCACTGTTGAAAAGGTCATAGAACAGATAGGTAAAATTCAAAAATCATCCTAGTAGTCTGACAATCCTCAATATTTAGTTATTTATCTTTCATTTGATACCTATATTGTGTATATCTGTCCATTTGGTTAGACACTACAGTGCTTTAAAATTTGTGTGTGCATCAGTGCCATCACCGCGGCATCGGCCCGCGGTGGTAGCTGCTCGCACTAAATTCCCGCCATTTTCAGCACACACAAAAATGCAGATTCAGGGGTTTAGCTCTGCTCAAATTGTGGTTAATCTGCTGCTATTTTGAAGTGTACTAAATTGCACAGGTTTCAGGTTTTGTTAGATCAAAATCCATAAAGAATTGAAAGAACTGCAGCTTTCTGAAGTTTAAGTTAATTCTGCAATTGGAACTGCTCGCACTAAATTTCCATTTTCAGCGCGCACGAAAATGCAGATTCGAGGGTTTAGCTCTGCTCAAGTTGTGGTGAATCTACTGCTATTTAGAAGTGTACTAAATTGCAAATATTTCAGTTTTTGTTTGATCAAATTCCATAAAGAATTGACAGAACTACAGCTTTCTGAAGTTGAAGTTAATTTTTCCAAAATTATTAGTGATAGCGCACCCTGATGTTATTTTCAGTGTGCAAGAAAATGCAGATTCAGAGGTTTAGCTCTGCTCAAATTGTGGTGAACCTGCTGTTATTTTGAATTGTACTAAATTGCACAGGTTTCAGTTTTTGTTTGATCAAAATCCATAAAGTATTGACAAAACTACAGCTTTCTGAAGTCAAAGTAAATTTTCCCTAAGTTAGTGGTAATAGTACACTCTGACGTTATTTTCAGCGCGCACGAAATGCTGATTCTGTGATCTAATTTTTGTATATCAGTTCTGATAAGCTGGGGTGATTTGCCATACCAAGAAGAACCTTGATGTGAAATTTCATTAGGATCTGATCATTATTTTTTTTAAAGCTACAGTCGACTCATATTGTAGGTGGGAGTGATTGTATTACGGTTGCCATGGAAACTTACATTTTTCTGTGATCTAATTTTTTGGGATTAGCTTTGATAAGCTGGGGTGATTTGCCATACGAAGAAGAACCTTGGTGTGAGGTTTGATCAGGATCTGACCATTAATAAAGTAGCTACAAAGAAATGTACCTATCCTGGAATACAGATGGTCACAACTTAATAGCTATAGCCAATAGAGGGTATTCCCGTGACGTCATCAAACGGAAGTGCGGCCATTGTAGCGATATCAACTAGTAAACAACATGTCGGTTCCAGTAACACAGTCCATAGAAAGGTAGATCATTCTTTCAGTTTTATTCCAAATTAATAGAAATGCAGAACCCTAACTTTATAAATTTAATATAATCTTTTCATTGAATATATTTTCTGTATGTCTGCCAAGCGGTTTGTTTCTAGGTTGTGTAGTTTTAGAGATATTTCACTTTTTCTGTATGAAGATTGCTCACGGCCATTGACAATGCATTGAGTTTGCCGATACGTGCAGTGCAAAACGTCTATTTTATTAAAAATTAATAGAAATCCAGAACCCTAACCATATAAATTTAATATAATCTTTTCGTTGAATATGTTTTCTATATGTGTTCCAAGCGGCTTGTTTCTAGGTGGTGTAATTTTAGAGATATTTCACATTTTCTGTATGAAGATTGCTCACTGCCATTGACAATGCATTGAGTTTGTTGGGTTTGTTATTGTGGTTGTATCGCCACAATGGCCGCACTTCCGTTTAGCGTGACGTCAGTGCATACCCTCTATAGCTTTATAGGACAAAATGTGATTTCTAGGAAACTAAATCGTAGATAACTTTGGAACGTCTAATCATATTTACTCGAATTAAAAAACCCTTTAATCTATTCTGTGAGCTCTGTCTGTCTACCAATTTGCAGTACTGTGCACCAATTTTACAATTTTCATGAGACGTACCTACCCAAGTACAGGGTGAATCTTTTATCTATTATGATTCACCCTATTCATGCCGCGACCATGTTGAAACCAGACCGAGGGCACTTACGCGTCTGCGAGGCGCCGCTGTATGTAAAGTAATGTGAATACTTTTTTGTCGACCAAAACCTCTCGAAATCACTCAAATTTGAAGGTATTCATTTTTTAACGTAACATATTCACCTTTGCATACCTGTTTTCTATCTATTGGCCAATTTTCACGAAGATTGGGTGACCCTTGCATGGTGATTTTTCCCATTCTTTAACTACAATGTGACTGTCAACTTCAAGTCTGCATAGGTATGGTGATATCATGTAATGCAGTACTGTCAGCGTAGCTATCTGTGCAACACAGTTAAACAACTAGTCTTAGTAATTACAAATTAATAAAAGCTTTAAAAGGGTTAAAATATATTTTTTAAATATATCTATATTAAGAAAGTTATGCAATTTTTAATTTAAGAAAAGATTGGCAGCCAAGGTGAGTGACTTTGTTGACATTGCCTACTGAAATGCATCTGATCATCACTCAATCTTCATGAAAATTGACAAATAAATAGAAAAAAGGCAAGCAAAAATGATCATGATAGTTTCAAAAGTTAATATCTTCAAATTTTACTCCTTTAATTTATGTAATAGTTCATACACATCGGCACACAGTAGTGTCTTATGGCCATTTCCAATACTGACCGATATCGGTTGGCGCCAACCGATCGGTAAAGATGCCAGAGGTCGCAAGGAGATTGTCAGTGCTGCAGCAACAACCTTCTTGCTACCAAAAAGGGCCGAAATGGTCGGCGATCACTCGCAGAGCATTCGGCGATTAGTCTTAAGGTGGCCGTAAGATGGTCGTAATTTAATTGCAAAATGCTCGCGGATCGATCGTAAGCGAATGCAGGCCTCGTGTGTCTGGGGCATTAATTGCACAGGTTTCAGTTTTTATTTGATCAAAATCCATAAAGAATTGACAAAACTACAGTGCTTTTAAATTTGTGTGTGCATCAGCGGAATCGCCGGGTAGCTACTCGCGATGATTTCCTGCCATTTTCACCTCACACAAAAATGGAGATTTGGGGGTTTAGCTCTGCTCAAATTGTTGCGAATCTGCTGCTATTTTGAAGGGCACTAAATTTCACAGGTTTCAGTTTCTATTTGATCAAAATCCATAAAGAATTGACAGAACTACAGTGCTTTTAAATTTGTGTGTGCATCGGCGGAATCGCCGCGGCGGTAGCTGCTCGCGCTGATTTCCCGCCATTTGTTTTATCAGTTTTGATAAGCTGAGGTGATTTGCCATACCAACAAGAACCTTGATGTGAAATTTCATCAGGATCTAACCATTCTTTAAAAAACAGCTACAGTTGACTCATATTGTAGGTGGGAGTGATAGTATTATGGTTGCCATGGAAACCTACATTTTTCTGTGATCTAATTTTTTGGGATAAGTTTTGAAAAAACAGGGGTGATTTGCCATACAAAGAAGAACATTGGTGTGAAGTTTGATCAGGATCTGACCATTAATAAAGAAACTATACAAAGAAATGTTCCTATCCTGGAACACAAATGGTCACAACTTAATACCGACCCACCCACGGGGAGGCTAATGACTAACATGCGTATAGATAGATATATAGGGTATGCACCTACGTCACGCAAACCGGAAGTGCGGCCATTGTGGCGATAGTAACCACAATAATAACACACTGTCACACTGTAAACTCAATGGCTATGAGCAATCTTCATACAGAAAAGGTGAAATATCTATAAAAGTAATCCACCTAGAAACAAATCGCTTGGTACACATATAGAAAACATGTTTACCAACAAGATTATATTAAATTGATAAGGTTAGGGTTCTGGATTTCTATAGATTTTGAATAAAATCGACGCTTTGCACTGCGCGTACCGGCAAACTGCCCGCGAAGGGTAAAATCGGCAATGCTATGTCTATGTGGAGCATTTATTTTTGTAAAATAAATTTAAAACCTTTCATTGGATCGATTAAAAATATCTTAATGCGCGATTGAAGAGGAAGATCTGAAGTATTTAATGTAACCTAAGAGCAATTTACGCTGAAAGTATTAAAAACAGAGGTAATAGTGAAAGTTGGGATATTCTGAGTGTCAGTGCCAGTGCATTGTCAATGGCCGTGAGCAATCTTCATACAGAAAAAGTGAAATATCTCTAAAACCACACCACCTAGAAACAAATCGCTTCGTACACATATAGAAAACATATTCAATGAATAGATTATATCAAATATATATGGTTAGGGTTCTAGATTTCTATTATTTTTGAATGAAATAGACTTTTTCCACTGCGCGTTCAGGCAAAGTCTATGCGATGTTTACGAGTTGATATCGCCACAATGGCCGCGCATCCGGTTCGTGACGTCACGTGAATACCCTATATACATAAAGTAAACAATACCCACAGAGGATTTCACCAAAATCCAACAACCGGAAACGGAAATAGGCCTCTATGGGCGCCGCCATTTGTAAACTCGTGTTGAATAACGGAATAATCAAAATCCAGCAAACGGAAATGGAAATCGCTCGTCAAACTTCGGTACGGAGCAAGCAGGATGGACGACAGCAATTGGCCTAACGCCTTAATGATGCGCCGCCGCAGAGTAGCACACATCGAATCGAAGAACAAGTACACTGGTCCCTCCCCACAGACCTTCCATATATGGTGTGATGACGTCACTGGGACCAGTGTATGTGTTCCTCCATGCTACTCTGCAGCGGCCCTGTCAAGGCATTAAGTCCATAGGCCCAATTGACGGTATTCGGGGTCAGCTATTGGTTAATAATATATCAAAACAAATGCCCGCTGCCATAGAATTTGCCGATACGTGCAGTTCAAAACTTAGATTTTATTCAAAATTAAAAGAAATAAATAACAATTTGGCATAAACATGGGTGCACAAATGAAATATTAATAGTTTACTTCGCGGAAACGACGGCCGTATTCGGGTCACCCGAGTTGATAGAATTTCAAATCGAACACCGCGAGTGGAGTAAAAAAAAAATCATAAAATACTTTGCTGTAGTTATATCGGTGGGTCGGTCCTAAGCATTGCTTATTCATATTAGCTATAAGATGATAACCAATACTCAATAGGACAAAATGTTGATTTCTAGGTAAACTAAATTGTAGATAACTTTGGAACAACTAATCATATTTACTCGAATTAAAAAACCCTTTAATCTATTATGCGAGCTCTGTCTGTCTACCGATTTGCAGTACTGTGAAACAATTTTACAATTTTCATGTGATGTACCTAGCAAATACTCGTGACATGATTGAGAGGTACTACCATCATATTTAACATGTAATCAGTTCCAACATATACATTACCAGTATCTGATGACTGGGATAAGATCGTAGCTGTATCGCCCCATCTAGAGCCCTTTTATATACCGTGTTGTCCTCTAAATGTTAGTGTTGTGTAACCTAAAATGATTCAACTACACATACAGCTTAAATATTACAACAAATAACATATGCCAAGTATCAGCTGCAGCACACTGACCCGGATTGTGGTTTATTTTACGACATGCGAGTTAGCCTCTGCGGTCATATGGAATTAATGACATTAGGCTGATTAGCCAATTATCACAATTCCGATCTATATTAGTGCTAAAATAACACGAGTTATCTTTTCACGAGCGTTTCGATAAGAGTGCACAAATCACTTCCGGTTTATAAATTTACAGCGGGGATTTTCTAACTTTTACTCGGTCTTGGGACTGCGGGGGCAACTAGTATTTTGTAAACGATTTTGTTTTGGAATGTGTTTATAAGTAATAATGCCACGGTTAAAGGTAGGAGTGTGTCCCGCGTTGACTGAAAAAGTTGTAATATCACTGGGGACTGCTGGCATCCAGAATGTCTTAGACTTCGTGGCTTCTGATGTGGAGCAACTCGTTGGTAGATGTGGTGTGTCATATAAAGTACGTCCGACTTCACGCAGTAGTGACCGACCTTACTGAGCACTCTCCGTCCACGTTCGGTTATATAAACTGAAATGGTGTGCTTGGAGAACAGTTGTCAGAGTACAACTCGTCTCCACGGCATTATATTTATCGTAGTGTCTACGCGTACGGGCGTACGTAGCCGTACGCGTAGCCTGGCGGTCTCGGCGTACGTGACTCGTGAGGATGTGGGCGCATACGATATAGTGATATGGTAGACAGGAAGTGTGAACACTTATTTGTCTCTCATTTTTGTTGTTGTTTTTTGGTACATTAGTTGTCCCAAGCAGGGGAAATCCTAGATACAAAATTCACCCCGTACTGCTGCAGTAGCCACAGGAGGGGTGCATACCAACCTTATGTAGAAGCTGGCGAAAAAACGGGTCAAAGAATTGAGAGCCTAATTTCACAAACTATGAAGCAACACTTATTCTTTACATCTGTTTTATTATTAGCCCGCTACTTTTGAGTTGAAAAATATAATATAATATCTAGTTTAATAAGATTTAAAAGTGAAATCGACGGCGTTCTGCGGCCGCCATCTTGTCTTTTTGCATTCTCTCCCATTTCACCAAATCTGTGCCTACATCTGTGGCCATTTGATACTGGAGCCACAGTTTCTAGGTGATGTTCCATACTAACGCTATTTTTGCCCGTATTTATATAAGGCTGATCTTCACCCGTATACTACAAGTACCGGGTGAATCTTTTATCTAGGGAAATCCCAGTCACAGACGACTGGTCTTCCCCACTCCACTGCTGGTCGATAGAAAGCCTGAGCCTACACGTTTACCGACCCAAGGGATTTTTAACCTCCCACACCACATAGACATGGTATGAGAGCAACCGGCCTTTGATGACGCTGTAAGTTATACACAGCGGTGGAAATCCAAATTGGCAGAGCTGGGGGCACGGGGAATCGAACCGCCGACCCTCAGATTAGGAGTCTGACCTAGAAAAAAGTCAGACACTCTAACCACTCCGCCACAGAGAACAGGCGCACGTTCGTTTGAAATTTGCCACATACAGTTACACTGTTGACATTGAGCAATGCAGACGTTCAGCTATGAAATGTGCTACTTTCAGCTCATCTCAGCTCTTGTTTGAAACATAGAATGCCAAATTGTGATTTAAAAAAAAATTATCAATCTTGAATGAAATCGAAGGTTTGCCCTATGTTAGGTACCCTACACAAATTTTCAAATTAGTCCAAACATTCAAATTATAATTGCATCAGAAGCTCCAATGAATCAAAAGCAATATGCTTTTTGAATTTTTAAGATATTCCAAAAATTGAGTGAGATATATGCATTTTGAAGGGACTTTCAGATCTTCTGTATTAGCTAATGCACTAGAGAAGTGCCTTATTAGGGACTGTTAAATAGACTAATTATAACATTTCTTTGTAGTTTATTGATTAATGGTCAGATCCTTATCAGACATCACGCCAATGTTCTTCGGAAAATCACCCAGCTTATCAACATATTTTTTAAAATTAAATCACACAAAAATGTAGGTTTCCATTTCAACTTTAATACGTTCACTCCTACCTATAATAGGAGTCAACTGTAGCTTTAAAAAAGAATAATGGTCAGATCTTGATGAAATTTCACATCAAGGTTCTTATTGGTATGGCAAGTGACCGCAGCTTATCAAAACTGATCAAACAAAATTAGATCACAGAAAAATGTAGGTTTCCATGGCAACCATAATACAATCATGCCCACCTACAATATGACAACTGCAGTTTCTTTATTAATGTTTTGATCCTGATCAAACTTGATACCAAGGTTCTTCTTGCAATGGGAAATAATCTCAGATTATCAAAACTGATATAAATTAAAAAAATAGATCACAGAAAAATGTGGGTTACCAAGGCAACCGTTATACAAAACTGCCTAACACATTCAATACTCTGCCAGATTCTAGACTTGTGGTTCCAGTTATAATCATTGTATAACCATTTTTAGGAAGAACAAATGCTAAAGATTCACATTCTAATATTTAACATGGCCATTCCTGGCTATCTTACCTCTGAATTTTGGATCTAAAGACTTCCCAGATAGCACAGAGCCGTTGGCCTGAGGGTGGCCGTGCCGTCGGGCCAATGGTGGTAAACCGCCGTCGGGCCGACGTTTTGTCCACTGACCCGCCGTCGGGCCAACGGTGGCATGCCACCCATATCAGCATATGCTACTGTTGGCCCAACAGTGGCTGCGCGGTCAGGCCAATGGTGGCAAGCCGCCATCGGGCCAACAGTGGCAAGCCGCCGTTGGGCCAAGGGTGGCATGAGCCCGTCGGGCCGACGTTGTTTTGTCGTCTGAGTCGCCGTCGGGCCAACGGTGGCAATCGACTTAAGTTAGTTAGTTATAATTAGCTTCGAAACGTGTTTCGATTTTCAGCAGTAAAAACTTACGCTTAACTGAATTTTAAAATAACCAGATACCAAAAAGTGGATTTGGATTGGTCCCCATAGAAACTAGAAATACTTCCCGGTAAGTTAGTCCACTTCCACTAGTCGTGCTGATCAGACCATCCTGCTGGTTTCCCCATCCCACCCTTCCCAAATGTATACGGTTTGGCTGAGTGTTAGAGGTGCTTGTGTGGTTCGAACCCATAACCCTTTATATTTAATAAATGTGTGTATATTTATTCTAGGTAAACCCTTAACAGTTAATGATTTGATGTACGTCAAATAATTCCCTAACAAATAATGTAAAAGGTATTCTCTGCACCCCTCAGCAACCACCACAAAGGGTAAAATAAACATAGAGTAAGTGGCAAAGTTTACTGCCACCTCGGTAAATAGTGAGCAAACGTTAATGAACCCAAAAACGACCAACAAAAAGCACAATGGCAATGAATATTCCACTGCTAAGGTCAAATTATTTCATTTAGGAGCATGACTTAATAAAAATAGTGTTAAAATTGAAAAGAGCAAGCAACCGCCTGTAGCTGCAGCACAAATGCTGCGTTTATTTTACCCTTGGTGAGTGGTTGTCAAGACGAGTCACGTGATTGTCAGGTCACGCCGACATCCCAGATAGCACACAGCCGTCGGCCCGACGGCGGCCCGACGGCGGCCTCTCCGTCGGGCCAACGGTGGAAATCGTCGTCGGGCCGACGTTGTTTTGTCCAACCTCCCACCGTCGCCTCGACGGCGGTATCCACCATCGGCCCGACGGCGGATAGCGCCGTCGAGGCGACGGCGGGAGGTTGGACAAAACAACGTCGGCCCGATGGCGACAAACGCCCGAAGGCCATCTTAGTATGGGTTAGGGTTAGTGCTTAATTAAATACAGAAAAAGTGAAATATCTCTACAACCACACCACGTAGAAACAAATCGCTTGGTACACATATAAGCTGTATTCACACGGGGAAGTTAAATCGATTCATATAAATCGACTTGCCTAGTTCGACTCACATTTGCTGTGTGAACGCGACGCTGAGACGTTTTAGGGCTGAATCGATTCATATAAATCGTTTATTGTAAAACGCTTCGCGAGGTGGTCTACAGGAACCGATCTATGTTGAAACGTTTTATCTTGCCCGTGTGAACGCATATGAAGCGATTTATGACGTCATACGCATGCGCAGTCGAGACCTTGGTTTGTTGACTTTCTGGTCGATCAAAAGCCCATATTATATAATTTAGTCTAAGAAACCACTAGCTGCGCACCTATATTTTTTTCATCATTTATTTTTAGGGTTTCACTGCCCAGCAGAAGGTTTGACCGTTCCAAACCAATACGATTCAGTCAATACATATCTAGGTCGAACCCACACTCTCTCGTGCCGGCGTCGACGAACCCAAAATGGCACTGGTTAGTCTGGACTTGCTCATGCGCAGATATCGATTTCCGGCCCAAGTACTGCCCGTGTGAACGCGCATCTAAATCGCTCCATATGATTCGCCTTGTCTTAACTCGCTTTACATTTTGCCCGTGTGAATACAGCTATAGACAACATCATTACCAAAAAGACTATATTAAATTTATACGGTTAGGGTTCTTGATATCTATTAATTTTGAATAAAACTAATATTTTGCACCTGTACGTATTGACAGTATAGTGACAGTGTCTTCTCGGGAAAAAACCAAGATGGCGGTCCTTCGTCAACATTCCGTACCGGGTAATTCAAATCGTATTAACACGAATAATTCTGTAGTGGTCTGCACTGACCTCTCAGGCAAGTAACCACATAGACAGGTAGGCGTGGGGAGTGTCTTGATATCAGGGAGCCTAGGTGGTGTAATGGTTAGCACACTGGCCCGGAATGCAAAGAGATGTGGGTTCGAGTCCCGCTCTAGGCACAATATTTCCCATTTTCATCACCCCCATGACACTGGTTGCCGTGATCAGGATCCTGTACAAGCTTTGCGCTGTATGGTTGTTGAACCTACCCTGTGTATGTATGTGTTAGTGCATTGCCTGTTTGTATGTAATTGTAAGCATTACAAGACTTACAATTCCAGGGGGACGAGTGTAGTGGTCTGCACTGACCTCTCAGGCAAGTAACCACATAGACAGGTAGGCGTGGGGAGTGTCTTGATATCAGGGAGCCTAGGTGGTGTAATGGTTAGCACACTGGCCCGGAATGCAAAGAGATGTGGGTTCGAGTCCCGCTCTAGGCGCAATATTTCCCATTTTCATCACCCCCACGACAATTCCATTAATACATCGTAATAAATTACAAAACTTTCACAAAATAATCTAAACATAATGATAAACAAACCTGTTAAATAATTCCTTAAAATTCCTCCGATATTTGGAGTTATTTGTAGAAAAAGAACGCTGCGCAATGATCGCACGTGTTCCGGTGGCGACTTGAACTGAGTCAAACCGTCAACAAACCTGTTAAATAATTCCTTAAAATTCCTGCGATTTCTGGAGTTATTTGTTGAAAAAGAACACTGCTCAACGATCGCACGTGTTACACTGGCGACTCGAGCCGGAAATTTAAAGGACTGCGCATGCGCGGATCAACACCGTCGACCCTAACGTCGGAACACCACCGTCGGCCTGACGGTGGCTCGAATGTGGAAAATGAATGCAAACCAGTGGCGGGCTACCGCCGTAGGCCCGACAGTGGCTCAAAAGTGGAAAGGGATTGAAACCTAACATTGGAACACCACCGTCGGCCCGACGGTGACTCAAAAGTGGAAAGGGATTGAACCCTAACATCGGAACACCACCGTCGGCCCGACGATGGAAAGTTGGTGGCGAACGGCCGACCAATAGCTGACGTCGGGCCGACGGCTGTGTGCTATCTGGGATCGAGAAAAATTAAACTTTGGTGAAAACATCAAGAAATTAATGTGTATCCTAAGCATACTGTGGTGTAGCATATCGTTATGTAAATAAATTATAAATGTATGCCCCGCATGTTGGTCTTCAAGCTATGAATTTAATTCAGATTGAATGATTCAATGATTCCAAAGATTTAATGATTCCAAAACAAAAGGTGAACATTTATACATACACATAAAACATCAGGCATGAGCTATAAGTAATTCACACTAATTGTAAGTCTATTTATTGTGTTCTTTCAGGACTTGGTAGCTATCAGGCGGGTTCTGCTGGCGCAATATGGTTCTTTCCCACTCAACGCCGCTGATATGTATGAAGATCTGGTGTCGACGGTAGTCATCTTGTCTACTGGCTGTTCTGTGTATGTCTAATTACTCGAAGTTTTGGCTAGAGGAGCCAATTTTCCTGATTTCAAGGAATTCCACTTTTTAAAGGTTAAATATCCGCATAAAATATAATTTCATTGGTGTTGTTTGTTGGTGTTTTACATCATGCCAACATCTAAGGTCATATAGCCTATCATAGATGATAGAGCATGCGTAGATGTTCCTAACTAGTATACAAACCACTTCTCCATTTTCACTGATGGGAGACCGGAAGCGGTGGCCGAATCGGTAGAGCACAGGTAGGGAGTTTGATTCCCGATCGAGTCAAACCAATTACGTACAAAATTGGTACTTGTCACTTCCTAGCCAGGCGCTCATCATTATTAGGATAGGGCAAGGACTGGTTAGCTCAGTGTCAGGATAATGTGACTGAATCAGTGAATAGGATCTCAGGTCATGGTGCTGGCGACTGGTCTCCCTGTTGGGAAGTACTATAAAGTCGCCATGAGTGCACACTGTCACAAGTCGGTACTCATCATGATATGACCTTAGATGTTGCCAGGCTATAAAACTCCAACAATCAACCAACCAACCATTTTCACTGATGGCTCCAAAGGCCAAGGCCAGGTAGCTGATGCACCAATCTCCCATGCTTATAACTTTAAAGCTTGGCACTCGCATTCCAAAGTTCAGTTTTCATGGCAGAAGCCCATGCATTCTTTCTTGCTTAGAGTGCATCGAGAACTCTGGCCAAACTAATTTTGTTGTCTAAAGCGACCTTGATTAACAGTACTATACCTTGCTTAACAGTATTGTAGTAATTGTACCTTGCTTAACAGTATTTTACCTGGCTTAATATCATTGTACCTGGTGTAACAGTATTTTACCTTACCTTGCACAACAGTCTTGATGAACTCCTAGATGGCGGTATGTACTCCGGGGAAGTAACAGAGGTCATAGGTCAACCGGGCTCAGGTAAAACGCAGGTAAGATTTATTTAGTGCAATCTGTTTGGATAATTGTAAATGCTAAAGTCCAATCCAATGGCGACACAACTACATGAACCAGTCGGGATAGCATAGCTGTAGCATAGCGGTAGCAGTCTTTTCCTTTAGTTTGAACAGCTGAAGCCGCTCTGTTAATCCTTTCAGTCTTAAAGAGGTTTCAATTGTTATGTCCCTGGAATCCTGACCAAATTGTTGAAAAATCTGAGTATGTGATGTTAGCGCAATTAATCTGATATACCTGAAAAACTTGAAAATCAAGTTGCTTTTATACCAAATTTAGCCTGCTTGGTATTAATTATTATTGGTTATGAAATATGATATGAGATATAAGAGATGGTGCGCACATTCATACACTCCTGCCCTGTAAGCACATGTAATGGGGCTGTCACACTATGACGTTTTGGCCCAACGCGGGTCGACGCGTGCCGACGTGTTGGGTTTTTGGTCCAAACGTCGGTACACGTCCGGTACGTTACCGGCGCGTCGGTACAAGTTGAAGGATAGCAACGTGTGAATGGACATGTCGGCGCGCGTCGGGTCGCGCCGATCATTTTGTGCTTGCACAAAACTTTTGACGCGCGCCGACGCGCGCCAACGTGTTGGATCACGCATTACCGGCGCGTTGGCAGGACGTCGACACACTTTACCAGCGCGTTGGAGGAACGTTGCTCGCACGTTGCTGTGTGTGTGTGTCTCTGTGTCTCTGTGCCATACACACACAGACACAAAGAGACACACACACAGACACACACACAGAGACACACACATAGACACACACACAGACAGAGAGACACACACAGACACAGAGACATGTACAGAGACACACACACATACACACACAGCCAAAGAGACACACACAGAGACACACACACAGACACAGATACGCACACACAGAGACAGAGACACATAGGCACAGAGACACACAGAGACACACAGACATAGAGACACACACAGAGACACACACAGAGACACACACACAGACACGTACAGAGACACACACATACACACACATAGACACACAGACAAAGAGACACACACAGAGACACAGAGCCACACACACAGACACAGATACGCACACACAGATACGCACACACACAGACATAGACACACACATACAGACACACACAGTCACAGAGACACACATACAGACACAGAGACACACACACAGACACACATACAGATACATACATAAAAGACACAGAGACACAGACACAGAGACACACACAGATACACACACATAGAGACACAGAGACACACACAGAGACACACACAGACGCAGAGACATACATAAAAGACACAGAGACACACACACAGACACAAAGACACACACACAGAGACACAGGGAGGGACACGTCAATACCCGTTGACGGCGCGCTAATAACACGCTATTATGACGCTACCAACACGCTGCCGCCCGTCCAACTTCCCCCCAACACGCCAAAAAGTTTGACGTTTCTCGACGGGTTGCAAATATTTTCCGCGTTGCCGGCACGCCGGCAGAAACGTCGTAGTGTGACAGCCCCATAAGTTGCAGCTGCATTGGGGTACTTCTGTCCTTAAAGGGTTAATTGGGCCTCACATCACTGGTTCTATGACTAGGATATGTGGGGTGATAACCCGTTAATGCTTTTGTGTGTGTATTATAACTACAGTTGTGTATGTCTGCATGCCTGTCTGCCGCCATGGAGACATCTCAGACAGTCATGTACGTGGACACTGGAGGAGGAATGGACCTGCAGCGTCTCCAGGGCATGGTGAATGCTCGGGGGCTACAGGAAGAGGTGCGCAGTCTTTTTATCTGTGTTTGTCTTTGCTTTTTTCTTGAGCATTGCTGTAAAGCACCTCTCCCTTTCCTATTCTCGATTCCTCTTGGGCTCTCCTTTCCACTCCCCTTTCTGTCCCTCTCTGTTCCCTCTCGTCATTTCCCACCCTTCTACAGGGATAAAAGATCTCCGCGGATTTGCGGGATTTTTCCTCTAGCTATAAGTGTATACTAATACGTTGTTCAAACGCCACAGCACTATAAGTGTATACTAATACGTTGTTTTATGCTGCAGCACCATCATACTAATATATGGTGCAGATGCCGCAGCACTATCAGCGTATATTACTAATAGTATGTGCTTCAAACGGTGCAGCACTATCAGCGTATACTACTAATACATGCTTCAAACGCCGCAGCATTATCAGCATATACCAATATGTATAAAAGCTGACTTCCGGGAATTTTTCGCGATTCCCTGACAATGCTAAACCTATGGGAGAATATCAGCATTTCCGCTTTGTTTCCCGGAGACCACTTTCATCCCTGCTTCTATCCTCAACGGACATGGTGGCTGAATTGGTAAGAGCGTTGGCTTCACATGCGGTAGGTCGGGTCCAAGCTGAGTCAAACAAATGACGTACAAAATTTATACTTGTTGCTCCCTACCATGGCACTCAGCATTACTAGGATAGGGCAAGGACTGGTTAGCTTAGTGTCAGGATAATGTGACTGGGTGGGATATCGGGTCATGGTGCCAGTGATCGGTCTCCCAGTGGACAACACTATAAAGGTGCCATGAGTGTGCATTGTCACAAGTAGGTGTCTGTCCTGATATTTGTTCAGACGTAAAACCACAACAGACAAATAGTAATAATAATAAGCCTATCCTTCGCTCCCATTCACTCTCCCACTCTTTCCCTTCACCATCTCTTCAATTTCTTGGTTCCTTCTTTCTCTGCACACCGCTGCCCTCTCCCTTTCCCCCTCTCATATTTCCCGTAATTGAGTTAACCATAGAAGTTTCAAACTGTATATATAACGGTGAAAACAAATTAAATATGCAGTTGTGTTGATACTATACAGCAGTGTCCATGAGTCAAAACCTGATGCTGCCATTTTCAATTACCTTTCAGTAATTGCTCCAATGGGTATGCAGGTATTGAAGGTATTGCAATACCTCAGGGAGTTTGACGCCCCTGCCCTGCAGAGTTGTAAACCACTGCCTTGTGGTACAGGTTCTTGACAGAACTGAAGGCTAAGGGAGCAAACCCTAAACAGAAAACCATGTCACTGTGGCAGCATTAAGGGCGGTTGATGTATGGCACTCCCAACTTCTCCCGACCAGCCACTGCAGGGACAAATAGTTTTGCGCCTGTCTGGGCATGTTCTTGCCAGTATGAAACCTCTATTTGCTCCCCGAGAGAGTGCCGCTGGTAACTTGCAAAAGCCAGCAGCACTTCTGCAGCAACACTTTTGCAGGCAGCTTTTATGAAATGGCAGTCTTTGTCGCATCGTGACCGACAGCATGATGATGATGATGATGAATTGCTCCATCCATTACAAACTCCAGTCACACCAGGCTTATGACACCTTGCTACCAACAAAATCCACATAAGTAACCAACTTCCTTGCAACCAAAGCAGCAACAAAACCACCGGGAGGGGGGGGGGGGTAGGATGGTTACACCAACGATCGGATCGGGAACTCATTTGCAACTGGTTTGTGACCGATTGACGTTTGATTGCAGATTAGTTGCAAACCAGTCGCTGAGTAGTCACAGGTGGTTGGCAACAGTGCCACAACAGTGCCACAGTCGTCGATTAGTGAGCGTCCATCACCAATGGTCCCCGACTGATCATTAACCCATGAACAACTTTGCGACCTTCTAGCAACCATTTTGGTTGCAAGGAGGTTTTTGGTGCAACACCTACAACCTCTTTGCGACCAAAATGGTCACCAGGAGGTCGACGACCAGTGAGGATCAAATATAAACATTTTTGCAACCACCTGTTTTTTGTTGGGTGGGGGGGGGGGGCACAAAATGGTCACAAGCGGTTGCAAGCCAGGTGTGATTGGGGTCTTCAGGTCTGATCGTCTGACACTCAATTAAGGCCTTTATTTTATTTTCCATTCTGTCCACAGGAGGCTGCAGTTGTGTGGGGCCGTGTGCGCTGGTGTCCGGCGTTTGATGTGTTTGAGCTGCTCACTCTGCTGGACCAAGCGCGGGAGGCACTAACGATACAGGTAACTGACAAAGGGTCTGTACACATGTGAAGATATGGAATTCAAGGCTTTTCATTACTCTTTTTGATAGGAATTCAAGACTATTTTCATTTGGATTCCAGAGGGGAAAAAACAATGGTGAATGGCGATTTCAGACTAATTTCGATATCAGTGGGGACAGTTTAATGGAATTCAAGGCTTTTCAAGACTAACTACCCAAAATAGGTAAAATTTCAAGACTTTCCAGACCCCGTACGGACCCTGCTGACATGAGGTTAGGTCATTGGGGTTTTACATCCTATCAACATCTGAGGTGATATCAGGATGCACACTCCAAGGAACTTCCATAGTACTTTCCCACTGGGTACTGGTGTGCCGACACCATGACTCGATATCTTTGCCCTACATTAGTGATGCACCAGGCCAGGTTGACATGTATCAGTGTTGTATGTCTTTGATTTGATTTAACCGGAGATTGTTAGGGACTTTTGTTTAAGTGGCATCAAAGCACATTTAATAACTACCACCTTAAAAGAAAAGAAAACTCCAATATAAAGCACTAAACTATAGGATTTCCTTCCAGGCCACATGTGGCTAGTATCTCACGATATAACTGATGCTTGTGGTAGATGATCTATGTAAACCTGTCGAGATTTAATTATGTAATTATTTTTAAATTCAGAACGACCCTTTCTACACGTCGCTGAAGTTGATCATTGTGGACAGTGTGGCCAGCGTGCTGTCCCCTATTATCGGTGGACAGGGCTCAGAAGGTATGGAACACAAAGGTCTCGAAGGTCATGTTGTGCCACGCTAAGCATGTGAGGGAGTTTTATGGAAGTCACCTTGGTAATAAAAAAAGGTTTAATGAATGTTCTAAAGCTCTTTATTTCCTTTGAGCGCATTCATTGCCCTGCATTAATTCATATATTGTAGAGAATAATATACATGCCTGAGTAATAATAGACAGGCCTGAGTAACTCTGTTAATATATGTTTTAGATTGAGTCCCGTCATTGGCGCGTAAATGTAGAACTTACAAAATGGATGGATTCCTATCTGTGATGAAATTCGACGTGACTGCTTCAATGGCTGTTGATTCTGCGTATTTCTGGGCCTGTCCTTTTGAGTCCTACATGTGTGGAAGAACCTCGGGGTACTGAGGCTGGGTTGCGTGTCCATTCAGGTTACACAGTTACTTGTGCACATGATACAGGGTAGATAAAAAGATTCACCCGGTACTTGTGTAGTATACGGGTGAACGACAACGTAGTCTAAATATGGCCGAAAATAGCTTTAGTATGGGACATAAACTAGAAACTGTGGTTCCAGGATCAAATGGCTACTCATATAGGCACAGAGTTGGTGAAATGGGAGAGAATGCAAAATGACAAGATGGTGGCCACAGAACACCTTCGATTTCACTTTTAAATCTTATTAAACCAGATGTTTTATTATATTTTTCAACTCAAAGGTAGCGGGGAAATATGAAGACATATACAAAGAATAAATATTGCTTCTTAGATTGTGAAATTAGGCTCTCATAAAGACTCATTTCATCAGACCGATTTTTCGACCCGCTGGTCTTCACCCATGTACTGCGAGTACCGGGTGAATCCTTTATCTAGGTACAGGGCTGCTAAGCCTTATAGAAACAATGTCGGAAGGCTGGGTTATGGACATAGAGCCACATGAATTCACAATCAAATATATTAACTCTATTGTGAAAATACATATTTATCATAACCCGCTACTTTTGGTGGAATGATTTGATTCTTGTCACTGAAAATTAAAATTAGTGAGGACATTGATCTGAAAGCAGTGTTCTCTTAAAACCGCCTAGTCTGATGAAAAATCTAATTGTAGAAACTAAAGCCATTGCCTAGATTTGATTCTACATATCCAACTTAGATACTAGTACACTTATTAAACATTTATTGTTGTATTGAAGGGAATACTAGGTCAATTTAATATACCCTGTCCTTGCTGAAGTTCACGGTGTCCAATATTTCGGTGTGCACACCGAAAGTAACATTGCATTTTTTCACTTCAAATATCTCCAAAGTTAGCCCTTTACAATAAAGGCTACTTCCAACTAAGGTAGTTAATAACCTAATTTGAAGATGCCAGAAACTCAAAACCATCGGACTGTGCAACTTCAACCAGTCAGCATAACCAATCAGATTGCATGTTATTAATCTGGCGGGAATGGATCCTCTAATTAAACCCTGTTACCAGAGCTCAATCAGCTTCACCTCATTACCTTTGGATGCGATGGCCGAATAGGTAGAGCACATGCCTCCCGTGCAGGAGATCGGGAGTTCCATTCCCGGTCGAGTCAAATCAATGACTTACAAAATGGATATTTGTCACTCCCTAGCTTGGCGCTCAACTTTAATAGGATAGGGCATGGACTGGTTGGTTCAGTGTCAGGATAATGTGACTGAGTGGGATATCAGGTCATGGTGCTCATGGCCTAGTATTCCAGTGGGGCAACCCTATAAAGTCGCCATGAGTGCACACAGTCACAAGTCGGTACCCGTCCTCATATGACCTTAAATATTGCCAGGACGTAGAATTCCAACAACCAACCAATCTAATTACCATTGGAACTAACCTTAAATCAGTTAACTACGCTGGCTAAGCCTCTAACGCGATCATACAGGATGCTTTTAAAAAATTGAGGCTGTGTTTATACTGTCCATAGCATATAAGCTCGAGTACTCGGGCTTGTTTTCAATGCTCGCCAGCTGTAGTGGGGGGAGTTATCTTATCACACAGTAGCTGATAAGGTGTTTGATTGCCTGTACTGCTGAACTGCAGTGCTTAGTAATGACATATTCTACAAAAGACATGTGAACAAAGAGAATGAGATACTTTAACTACTGAGTAGGCTTACTTGCCTTTTCTTTTTTTTAGGTCACAGCTACATGATGCACGTTGCACGAGCCTTAAAAACGCTCGCCACAGAGTTCGCCATTGCCGTCTTGGTATGGATTCATCTCCAGCTTTTGTTCATGTTGTAAAGTTGCATAGTCCGATCGTTTTGACTTTCTGCCTTTTGAAAATATATAAATATATTACTCTGGATCGTTATAATCTACTTTTTGAAGTACCGGTAACTTATTTTAAATGGCTAACTTTGAAGTCAAAACATGCTAAATTAATTTTGGTGTGCAAATGAGAATTCTGACACCATACACTTCAATAACAGGTTCTATTAAATTGACTTAGTATTCCTGTCTATGTAGCGACACCTATCTAAAGCTGTGTTCACACACGCACTTTAAATCGATTCATATAAATCGACTTGCCTAGTTCGACGCACATTTGCCGTGTGAATGTGATGCTGTGTCAATTTAGGGCTGAATCGATTCGTATAAATCGGTTCATGGAAACCACCTTTGTGAGGTAGTTTATATGAATCGATTTGGCTTGAGCGCGTCACGCACATGCGCAGTCGAGACCTTAGTTTGTTGACTTTCTGGTCGATCAAAAGCGCATATTATAGAATTTAGTCTATGAAACCGCTAGCTGTGCACAGATATTTTTTTCATCATTTATTTTTAGGGTTTCACTGCCCAGCAGAAGTTTTGACCGTTCCAAACCAATACGATTCAGTCCATACAGATCTAGGTCGAACCCACTCTCTACTGGCGATGTCGACTAACCGAAAGTGGCGCTGGTTAGAATGGACTTGCTCATGCGCAGATATCGATTTCAGCCAAAAATGTATTGCATGTGTGAACACGACACTAAATCGATTCATATAAATCAATTTGTCTAAGTCGACATAAAAATTGTGTGTGTGAACACAGCTTTAGCTTAACATGTAGAATACATTCTAGATAAGTGTGTTCTTTTCTAGAATGTGATGCTTTCATCGGACTATGCAGCTTTAGCCAGTCTCCTGTAAAACGATAACCAGTTCTGATTCACCATGCTCTTAGGAAATATAGTAAAACTTCTGCTCTAGGATTGGACGCTAAGTCCCCAGGAAGTGCATTATTTACAGAGGAAACAAATTATACCATGTCAATAATTTTCTTTACATTGATAAAAAGAATATATTCATAAAAAAGTCAAACATAGGGTCTTTAGTATGATATTGGTAATTAGATATAATTTTAGAAGACGTACCCGTGAGGGCGGTCGTGGGTTCGAACCCAGGCTGAATCAAACCAATGACGTACACAATTGATACTTATCACTACCGAACCTAGCACTTGGCATTAATAGAATAAGGCAAGGATTGGTTTTCTCATTATCAGGATAATGTGACTGAGTGGGATATGTGGGTCATGGTGCGAGCGATTCTATCTTCTAGCATTATAAAGTCATCATCATGAGTGTGCCCTGTTAGAAGACGGTACCCCTCCTGATATGACCATAATTTACTCACTGCTATGGACCATGTGCCATGGTAACTTCTCTTGTACAGACTCAATATAATAATTATGTATGATTGGTCGTAATGTTCGCATTGCGTTTGATTCGTGGCGGGGAAGGAGCACCCCCCCCCCTCTCTCCCCCCCGGGCCGCGACCGTTGGCTCGCTGACATAACTCCCCCCCCCCCTTTCTCGGCCCTTATAACCGGCCGCCCTAGCTGCTCCTAGCCACTCGCCTATCTTCACCCTCCAGGCCCGGACCTTATTTTCTACTTTGGCTCTCCTCTCACACGCGGGCCGTCACACTCCGCCGCCTCACACGACGCCTCCCGCCTCACGCCACCTCGCCTCCCGGGCCCACGCTCACACTATCACCGTCATGCCAGTCGGATCACGCCCCCGGGGCCGCCGCGGACCGCGCCGAGGCCGGAGCGCCTCGACCGCTTCACAGGACGCCGCCCCCAGCCTCCAGTCGGAGGCCACCTCGTGGGCGAGCGCCGCCGACGCCCGGATGGACGCCCAGGCCACCGCCATGCAATGCCAGGCCAGCGCCATCGACCACCTCACAGCCCTGGTCGAGTCGATCGCCCTCGCCCCCCCTCGGGCCTCAACCTACGCCGGCCCTGCCGCCCCGCCTCCACCTCGGGCCCCGGCCGCCTCGCCCCCATCCATAGCCGACCGCATCGCAGACATGCTACAGGAACTCGCCACCGGGACTGGAGGGGGTGCCCCCCCGACCACGCACCCTCGCCTCCTCTCCGCCCCCGCCTCTCCGACGCCCGCCTACGCCTCCGCGACGCCCGCCAGCGACGTCCACCCCACATACCAGCCATACCTCAGGCGAGGCCTCTACGCCACACAGCAGGCCGCCTCCGCCGCCCCCCGCCCCGCCTCCATCCACCCAGCCCCCGACCGCTCCCCCGCATCCGCGGCCGACGCGGTCAGGGAGATATTGGAGTCCGCCGAGGCGCAGGGAAGCGGGCGGCGAAAAGGTATACCCCCAGGTTACCTTTTCCCTCACGACCTTATTGAGAGAGGCCCCGAGGGGAAGGCTCTGAAGCGAGGCGAGGCGACCATGGAGGAGTACAACCTCGCCCTCCGCATGCTCGAGTCCCACCCCTCCTTCCCCACCGACGCCCTCCCCGGATTACTCCACCACAACATCACCGTCCTCAGAGACGCCGTTACACATCCCTGGCCTACCGTCCGGCGATACTCGGAAACCATCTTCGCATGGGTTGCCGACGGCCGCCTCCCCGATGGGTGGCGCGACCCAGTCGCTATAAACACCGTGAGGATGGACGTGATCACCGCCCCCGCGACTGCCTCCGGGGGCGGAGCCAGACTACTTCCCCCCCTACCCGCGCCCGCCCCACCCCTCCCCCCACACACTCCCGCCCCTCCAACGCCGACCCACGCACACCCCCGGGAGACGTAAACCGCCTCCCAACACCCGACACCGCCACCGCCCTCAGATCTCAAGCCGACACAGACCGCCCGCCAACACCCGATACCTCCCGCCGCCTCCCTAAGCACCAACCGCCGCCCGGCCAACCGCCACCACCCTGTCCTCACATCTCACTCCGACCCCCCCCCCCCATCACCCGCCGAACCGCTCCCGCCAGGCGCCTCCCCTCACATCTCCGCCGCAACCCCCCCCTCACATCTCAACCGCCCCCCCACCCCCGCCAAACCGCTCCCGCCAGGCGTCTCCCCTCACATCCCCGCCGCAACGCTCCCCTCACATCTTGACCCCCCGAACGCACCCACCCCCCCACCCCCTCCAACCACCCCCCTACCCCCCGCCCCGGCGACACTGCATACATAGGCCGCCTTCCCGGCCTCCCCCCCCGCGCGCCCCCCCCCCCCGCGCCTTCGCACTGCCCCTCTCCAACCCCGCCCGCACCTCCTCCCCCCCCCACCCCCCACCGCCCACCCCTCGTCAACCCCAGCATTCAGGACACCCTCCCCACCGCCGCCGCCTGCGGCCCCACTCCTACCGCCTACCGCCCCACCCTCCTCTCCATATGGCCCCACCTATCCGGCGCCGCCTGGAGCCGCCACCCCACCTTCTCCCGAGCCTACCATACCCTCCGCGATACGGGCCTCCCTAATTTTTTGGCCGCCCGCATCCCCCTTCCCTCAGGCCTCCACATCCCCGCCTGGCGCCATGCCTCCGAGACCACCCCGACAACGACCTAGTAGACCTCCTCGAGTATGGCTTCCCCGCCAACTACTCCGCCAGCACCCCCCCCCGGCCCACATACACCAACCATCGGGAGGCCCCCGAGCACCAAGTCCACCTCCGCGACTTCATTACCACCGAGCTCGCCCATGGTGCCCTCGCCGGCCCCTTCACCACCCCCCCCCTTTACCCCCTGGGCCCAGGTCTCCCCCATGATGTGTCGCCCCAAGTCCGATCCGGTTAAGAGGCGGGTCATCGTCGACCTCTCCTACCCTCCTGGCCACAGCGTTAACGCTGGGATACCCCGCCGCGAGTACCTGGGTAGGCCCCACGCCTACCGGCTCCCGTCCGTGGCCGACGTGGGCCGCCGCCTCATCCGACTAGGCACCGGGGCCTACACCTGGACCGCGGACATATCCAGGGCCTACCGCCAGCTTCGGGCCGACCCCCTCTCCTGCCCCTTATATGGGATCGCCTTTGAGGGCGCGACCTATGTCGACCTCGCCCTCCCCTTCGGCTGCCGCTCCTCGGGCGCCGCCTGCGTCAGGGTGACCGCCGCGGTGGCCTGGATCCTCCAGCGCGAGGGCTTCCACGCCCTCGTGTACGTGGACGACTTTGTCGGGTGTGAGCTCACCTACCTCAGGGCCCGAAAGGCGTTCGACGGCTTCATTGCCCTCGTCGGCGCCCTCGGCCTGGAGGTCGCCCCCGGGAAGTGCCACCCTCCGGCGGTGCGAGTATCCTGGCTCGGATTCGCCGTCGATAGCGAGGCCATGACGATTCCTATCGCACCCGACAAAGTCGACGAGCTCTTCGCCGACTGCGAGGCCCGGGCCGCCCGGCCTACCCTCGGGCGCCAGGATCTGCAGAGTATCCTCGGCCGCCTCAACCATGTCGGCAGCTGCGTGCTTCCCGCGAGGAAGTTCATGGCGCGGCCCTCCGCAGCTGCCGCGGGTTCGCCGCCATCACCCTCGGGGACGACGCCCTCCGGGACCTGGCATGGTTTGCGGCCTATGGGCGCGCCACCAACGGCCTCCATCTCCTCCGTCCGATGGGGACTCGGAGGATCATCATCGAGTGCGACTCCTGCCTCACCGGAGGCGGGGCCTACTCCCCCAGGCGCTACTACGCCCGAGGGTACTCGAGGGCCTTCCGGGCCCGCTTCCCTGCAATCCACGAGCTGGAGGCGGTCAACCTGGTCGTGGCCCTCCGCACCCTCCTTCCTGCGGACGTCGCGGGGGCCAACGTGGTTATTAACACAGACAACATGGCCTCCGCGGCCTCCCTCGACTCGGGACGGGCCCGCGACCTCACCCTCGGGACGTGCGCCCGGGAACTCTGGCTCATGGTGGCCGAGGCATGTTTTGAACTAACCATCGTCCACAAGCCCGGCGTCGACCTCGTCCTGGCCGACGCCCTGAGCCGCTCCCACCTCCCTGGTCGGTGGGCGGGCGTTGCCCGAGACGAGGTCGCCCGCCTCGGGCTTGAACGCGCCGATGCCGACCATGATGACTTCCCCTACAATCCTACCCTCTAATGCAGGGTACTCCGCCACCGAGGTCGCTGCCGTGGACGGCCTCCGCATCGCCGCCCTCGCCCCTCCACCTGGAGGAACCGACGTCGACAGGCCCGAGGCTACGTCCAGTTCGCCTCGGGCCACCACTGGGATCCTCTCGCCCCGACGCCCTTCGATGTCGCCGCCTACACCGCCTCGCTCTACGCCCGCCCTCTGGCGCCGGCCTCCGTCCGGAACGCCCTCTCCGGGGCGCGCTCCTGGCTGGAGGCGGCCGGGGGCGACCCGAGCGCCTTCACCTCGCGCCTCGCCAGAGACGTCTGTCGCGGCGGGGAGCGGGCCTCCGGCCACGTGGCCCGCCCCGCCCCGCCTCTGACGCCTACCATCCTCGCCGCCCTCGCCCACCATCTCGCCCTCGCCGGGCCCTCGGGCGTCGTCCCCCGGGCCGCCCTCCTCCTCGGGTACTACGGGATGCTACGGCAGTCCAGCCTCCTCTCCCCCAGCCCCGAGGTGTGGGGCGGCCCTCACACCATCACACGGGGCGACGTCACCCCCGCCCCCGGGGGGCTGCGCGTTACCCTCCGGACCACCAAGACCATCGCGCTGCCCTCGGGGGCGGTTGCCCTCTTCATCCCCGCTTCGCCCGGGCGCCCGCTCTGCCCCGTCGCCGCCTGGACCGCCTCGGTGGCCCTCGCCCCTGCCTGCTCCGCCGACCATGCCTTCATCCTGCCCTCCGGCCGCCCCCTGGATCCTCGGACCCTTACTGCCATCCTGTGAGGCGCCCTCACGGCCCTCGGGGTGCCCGCCCCCGATGGCTATACTCTCCACAGCCTGCGCTGGGGGGCGGCCCAGGCTTGCCAGCGCGCCGGGGTACCCCTCTCGGACATCATGGAGCAGGGGACCTGGACCTCCGCCTCGGTTCACGCATATGTGCCGCGGATCGCCGCCTCGGGCGCCCCTCGAGCCCTCTCCTCAGTTTTGGTGGAGGGCTCATCGGGCCACCTCCCTCCCGTCTGAGATCTTACCTCAGAGAACACTACCCTCGGGCATGGCCCCTGGACTCACTGACTATTCTTAACTGTACCTTGACATTTTACCTTCAGAGATAGAGGCTACATCATTGACCCTCCTTTGTACTCATGCATTTCTTATATTGCCTTGTCTTCTGAATAAAATGTTTTTATTCCAACTCCTCTCTTCTCTCCTTCCTCGTCACGTATCGATTGATTGATTGGTGGTTGCTTTACAGCGAGAAATGTTTGTTTTTGTTCAAACCATTGCTTTTACAAGTAAAAGCATAGTATCAATTTTGTGTCAATGAACACTCATGAATTTTGTAAACTCACAATCATATAGTGTCTTGTCAATCTAAATAAAATTCTAAATGATAGTATTTTCACTGATGAAATTTGTTTAAAAACCTATATGAGATGGTACAAACCAGCTGCCCTCAAAAAGGCTCAAATGTTTTCTTGTTTTACTTTAGTAAAAAGGTCATGCATGCTGTTTGCAGTATAAAATTGTTGGCGCAGGGCCATGAAATCCACACAGTGTAATAAAGTGTGTTTCAATGTCAGTGGGGACTGACATCCAATACATTCAGGGGAAGGGTCCCCCTTGAGCAGAAAAACGTGTGTTAGCGATGAGTGGCCAATACGGCATCTTGTTAAAACAACCTGGTCGTGTCGCCCTTCCAGGCGGCGATTGACTGTGTGTAGGCCTACATATTGGAACCCATGTTTGAGTTTTACTTCGGGGCAACATCTAAGGTCATATCAGGACGGATACCAACTTGTGGCAATGCACACTCATGGCCAATTAATAATGCTTCCCCACTGGGAGAGCTAGCCGCCGGCACTATGACCAAATTTCTCAATTATTCACATTATCTTGTTACTAAGCTAACCAGACCTTGCCCTATCCTGGTAATGGCGACCGCCAGGCTAGGTAGCGACAAGTATCAATTTTGTATGTCATTGGTTTATTTCGAACTCCCGACCTTCCACACGGGAAGCCTGCGCTCTTACTGATTCAGCCACGGTGTCTGGTAGAGTGATGAGATGTGGTGTGACTGTTTCAAATGAGCCTGGACTAGAACATTACTTCTCAGGTGACAAACAACGTGACATTTGACGACAGCGGCGTGGCCCGGCCCACTCTCGGACGCTCATGGCGTCACGTGCCACACGCGCGCCTTCTGGTGGAGAGGCGGGCGAACGATGCACCGCCGGCACCTGTCACTCTACTGAACGAGCTGACAGTCACTCTCCTCCGGAGTACTCGACAGGTCACTTTTCTTCTTCTTTTTTTCGTCGATGATTCCCGCCATCTTGGATAACATTCTATTTCTGATAATTCTAAATGTTTCACACATCTTAAGACAAGTTCTTGCATTCTCTCCATCTGTTAGTGTTAAGCTAAGATTCCATATACGTGGTATGCAAATGCGGTATACATATATGCCAACCCCCAATAGCCGATGTTTACTTTTTGTGCTTGGGGGTTTTTAATAAACAAACCAAAAAAGATACCCATGATATTTTTGGGGTTTTTTTTGCTCCAAATTTGTGAAGCAAGGTCAAAGTTACTATTGTTTTCTATGGCAAACGCAGCAGTATTCGCATTCGCACCGATCGGTCCATGGGTCGATCTATTTGCTGCATTTGCATTTGAGTTTGCAATCGCATTCGGACGTATGGAAGCACTACTATGCCGTTACATGCTTTTCGATTTTTTGCCGCATTCGCATACCGCATATATGGAATCTTGGTGTTACTTACCTATTCATTTAATAAAATGCCAGGAATATATAATATCAGTTGGTAGGCTGGACCCACCGGTTGGTTAGTGGCAATAATGACTCTATATCAAACCGCAGAGATGGTAATTTCCCAGTTGGTTGTAAAAGTGGTTTCTCCTTGTTGAGAGGGAAGCACAGATGTGCTAGACCTTGGGTGTAATATCTCCTGCTGCTATGACTTCTTTTCGAATTCCCAATTATGATAGTCCCCTGCATGAGGGATGAGTTAGGTTTATATACTGCTCTCCAAGCATAGTACTACCCCGGTGTAAAGATTTCAAATTCCCCCCTGATTGAAGTTCCCCCACGGGAACCTGAAAACGTTATCAAATTCATCCCATGGGAATTTGAAAATGTTTTCGTTTTCCCTCCCTCATTTTAACTTTCCCAGCCCCCATTTTTGGGGAATTTTCTTTATTTAAAAAAAATGTTCATGACAAATATAATAATACAGAGAATAGCATAATTGAAATTATTACTAGTACAACAAAACATATTTCACCCCAAATGACACAAAAAGTCTCCAAGATGGCGAAGAAAGAAATATTATAGGTCTGAATTTTAAAATGTTTTTAAAAGTTTGTAAAACAATTAAAAATTCCCAGAGGGGGGAATTTGAAAATAGGAGAGGAATCTGAAAACTGTTTTTAATTTCACGGGAGGGAAATTTATAACGTTTTCAGATTCCCAGGGGTGGGGGGTAAACTTGGAAAGGGGGGAAATTGAAATCGTTACACTGGTCCATCATACCATTCAGTTTGATCCGGCATTGATTCCCTTAAAATAAAGTTGTGATTTCTATATTTAGGCCATCAATGGAACAGTGAAGGCGAAGATGACTGAGCACGGAATAGAAGAATTTACATCATAACAGACGTTAATACAAATATTATTTAGGTCATTTCCGTTTAACCAACCTGCGGAAGCGAAGACAATAAGTCAATACATAACAAATTAATTAATCTTTGCGAAGTTGGCCTGCTAATATAATTAGTTTCAGAATCTTAGTGGTTTTATAGAAAATGGCTGGTTCATTTCAACGCTAAGGAAGGAAAACTTCCTTTTGTGTCTAAACTTCTACATCTGTTGCTTAGCAACATGCATGACTTCTTGTATCAGGGATGAAAGTGGTCTCCAGTAAAAATCGCGGAAATCAAGACGCGATTATTATACCGACTGCGAATCTTCTGCGAAAGCGCGGATTTTCCGCCCATCGGAGTAGCATGGTCAGGGAATCGTGGGGAAAAATACCAGAAGTCAGGTTTCAACTATATCCTTTTGTGACTATAGTATCGCCTGTATCTAACTTGTTCCTGCTAGGGTTTTATGTTCTACCAACATCTACAGTCATATAAGAACAGATTTCAAACTCCATTGTTGTCATATACATCTCCTTGGCATTTTGTTTAATGTGAGCAAATAATGCGCCAATACTAAAACAAACCAGAAGCCTCATCAAAGCACACGAAAGAAATACACTAGAAATAGCTGCCAAAGTCTGGAATGCCCAAACGGTAAAGGAAAGACAAATTCCTGACCTAAACATAAAAAATAGCTGTGCAAGGTAAAACCAGGAAACGACCACTAAACTGTGACCAAGCAGGGCATGTGATATGTCACGGCCCACCAGCTGGACAGCCCTTGGAAAGTGCCCAGGCCATCAAACTAAGCAGATACCAACAAAGCCATGCACCAATCACATACCAACCATCTATTGCATACAAGCCTATAATATGTAAATAGAGTAGGCTAGTCTAGGGATAGAGTAGAAGGAAAACAATTATCAACAAAAAACAAATAACAGAACTACAAATCGTGATCCTTCATCCCTGTAGTATAAATAAGACCAGATGGGATGGTAGAGTGAGTAAGGCACCCGCTTCCCATGAGAAGTTGAAGGTTCGATCCCCAGTTGGCTTAATGTCTAGCAAACACGTGTTAATAAATTCAATATACTTTCATAAAATGGCTTGTGTTTATCCTTTTATTTACACCAAACTTTTAAACAAATCTTTGCTAAATATATATTAATAATATATTTTGTTATAACCAACGGGATACACAACAAATACGATATCACAGAATTTGGGCACAAAAGGCCCATGTACGATGCGTAGAACTAATACACCGCACTGAGCAATCTCAAAACTTCACCAAACGACAGTCCAAATCTGATGGAATGGGGGTTTCACAATTAAAATTAGTCGATAGATGGCACTGATGTGCAATCTGGGCCTCCAGATTGGTTCTTGACACTAGATGGCACCAGCCTCGGGGTCAGCTGAAGATCTAGCCACCTAAATTTGTACATGTATTCATTACATGACCACTCACTATAGCTTAACAAAATAATCATGTCCTAGAAATATCAATTGCAGGGTCCGTAGACATGTGAAGATATGGAATTCAAGGCTATTTAATTTAGTGGGGACAGTTTAATGGAATTCAAGGCTTTTCTAGACTACCCAAATTGGGTTCAATTCTAGCCTTGAAATGGGGCAAATGAAGTTCAAGACTTTCCAGGCGCCGTACTGACCATGCAATTTTATTTCAGTTGGAATAACCATGGGATACCTCTGTGGCGGAGTGGTTAAAGTGTCAGCCTTTTTTCTAGGTCAGACTCCTAATCTGAAGGTCGGTGGTTCGATTCCCCGTGCCCCCACCTCTGCCAATTTGGATTTTCACCACCGTGTATAACTTACAGCATGATCAAAGGCCAGTTACTCTCATACCATGTCAATGTATGGGAGGTTAAAAATCCCTTGGGTCAGTAAAAGTGTAGGCTCTGTGAGAAATTAATTTTGAGAAGCTTGCCAAAACTTTAACACCATAGGCTTATGCAGTAACAGGTTCTATTAAATTGACTGAGTATTCCTTTATATATGATGACAAGTGTCTAATAAGTAGAGGGGCCTACACCAGTATCTAAGTTGTATATGCGGAATCAAATCTAGATAATTGTTTTCGTTTTGAAAATTTGATGTTTTGATCAGACCATGCAGCTTTAACACTGATGTGATGCACTCTAGCACGTGGCGCCGCGGGGCTACTGCCTGAGTTGCCGGTACCTTCAGCCGACCCTGGTCCCCTTGCCTACCAGTGCCGATCTGTGTCTAAATATCAATGGGGGCATTCGACTGGGCCCTTTCTATCCGCAACTTTACGGATGGAACGGATGGAGACACATACACACATCCGAATCATCAGTATATGAACCCACTTCCGGTCCCAGTCGAATAGGAATTTGTTCGGAAATATTTTGATATTCGGATATAGAGGCCCAGTCAAATGCCCCCAATGTTCCCATAGTACAATGTTGAATTGCGCCACAGCGCCACCTATAGGATTAGTTCTTGAGGTACTCCACTATAACAAATATACAATCCTATTTTCACTGGAAATCGCTAGGAGAGAGAAGTAAAAGAGGGGGTAGGGGTGGGAACAAAACTAGCTTGTCACAACCTGACTGCACCAACTTCGGTAGAATGTAGAATACTACATTAGTGAGCAGATTTGGTTGATTTTGACATGATTAAAACTGGATTCGGCCATCCTGTCGTTGTAATGAGAATGGGTGGTATAAGTTGCCGTGAAAAAAAGAGGTAAAAGTCTGTAGTTATTGAAGGGAATGGGAGTATCATAAGAACTAAAATCCTATACGCTTTTCAAGACAAATATCAGTATAAATTTATCCCTAGTGTAATTTTGTCCCATGGCGGCAATATTATACTGGTATAATACTGACTCCCCGTTATTATACTTCCCGTCCACATAACCAAGAAGCCATATGTTAAATTAAGTTAATTGTTATGTATAAAGTACTCATGTGTATATTATGATGAAATGGAATTATCTTGTTATTGCTATTGTCACATCCAACCTCCTGTATCAATTGAGTGCAATGTAATGTATACTATTACACCGCTGCTGTTTGGATTTAGCTTATTGGGGTTTACGACCTGGCAACAGCGAAGGTGATATGTGTAACAGTGCGCACTCATTTCAACCTTGCATCTTACACATCACAGTCGCTAATCAAATATGTAAATAAATTACAAAACATACTACGGTCGGAAGACCAGTGCAACCCCACGGCGATACCAAAAAAAAACCCGCATAATAAATAATTTTCTTTACCAAAGAGGAGAGAAAAAAAAGAGATGCTAACACAAGGGATGGGGACCGAGTTAAATTAACGGAGGCGACAATATAACACGGTATATTATTCCCACAGTTCAAGGGCAGTTTTATACGAGTATATTATCATTGCCCCCCACCCCAGCAGGTTTGTCCAGTATAATATCAGGGCAGGAATCCGAGGGAGCAATTGGTTACCGGCTCAGGGCTAAATACTTTCCAGAGCCTCCCTTATCTCTCTCTTACTACTTTTGCAAGATAAACTGTTCAATGAAGTCGTTTTGGTCAGCCTCTTCCTTCAGAAGTGATTCGTGTTGAATACGCAATCTGAAGAAAGAAAAGAATTAATAAATAAAGGAAATGTTATAATCAGATTTTTTTGAAACCGTCAAAATGAGAATTGGCACAGCCGAGTGACTAGTTATATATTGGGTGAAATCGCAACTCACAGGAATGTAAACTTTTTTTTAAAAAAGAGGGCCAAAAGTACAAGCGAAACACTTTTGTAGTTCATGGAATTATTTTTCTGGTATGTTTCATATGCACCATCTAAGCTTGACAATACCAACCTAATTAGGTCATATATAGACTGGTTACAGTCATAGACTGACTGATACGCCAGTCTCGTTAGGTCGACAACCGATGCCTTTTACCCCAGTCACACTCCTGTTTGCGACCACAAAGAAAGGTCGCAAAAGGTCCTTTGGTCATAAGATCGTTAGTAACTGGGTTCTTAGATCAAAAGTGGTCGCAAGCCGTAGTGTGACTGGGGCTTTACAGAACCAGGAAGGCACCCATCTACATAAAGCGTAGGTATGGATAGAATTAGATTTTTGTTAAGAGTTTTACATCCTAAATATTTGAGAAACAATGCAAATTTCAGATTGTTAAAATCGCGGAAATCTGCTAAATGGTGTATACATACAGTAAAGACTAAGTCGACCGACCTTGGGACCAACTTTAAGTGGTCCATTTAGGGAGGCTGTCGGTTAGGGAGGTTTTACTGTATATATATATTCCAGGTGTACAAATATTTCTAATAACTATACCAAAAGTCACCTTTCAAGCTGCATCCTCTTCTCCGCTATGAGGGCATGTAGTTGTTGTTGTTGGGCTTCTCTTTGCTTTGAGATGGACTTAAGTAGGTTGCGGGAGCCAATGGCCTGCAAACATATTAACAAATCATTTAATATTTAGGCATAAGTGATTATACGGTTATTCGTTTGGAGGCGACGATTTACAAATTTGATACTTGTCGCTATCTAGCCTAGCACTGTGCTATATAGGATAGGGCAAGGACTGGTTTGCTCAGTATCAGGATAATGTCACTGAATGGAATATCGGGTCATAGTGTTAACAGCCTGGTCTTCCAGTGAGGCAGCACTATACAACCATCATGAGTGTGCACTGTCACAAGTCGATACAGGTCCTGATATGATCTTAGACATTGCAAAGATGCAAAGCTCCAACAAAACAACTCTAGTCGGAAACATGTACTATATTTTCTTGCTGGTCAAGGTATACAAATGATCAAAGAAATGTAGATTGTAAATATTAAAATATGGTAACCTGTATATATATATATGAAGAGAGATATCAAGCTAAAACTAACTATTGTGGGAATGGAAAATAACGGAGAGGTGTGCATAAATACATACCTTCATTTTATCGTTTTCTACCTCCTTCGATACATTATCAACGAGATCGATAAAACTTCCAACGATCTTTTGAAAATCCATCATCTCTGAAAAGATTCAGCTCATTATTAACAGGTACTCCAAACAAAGGATTGGTTGCTGATGCTGACTGGCCACTAGAAAAATAGGAGACTTGCTCTTTGAATGTTGTGTGCTGTGGGTGAGTGCATCAGAGCTAAAACTAACTACTTTCACAGTAAAGTAGAGATCACTAGCTTTAGTTTTGTATCCATTACAGCTGACTTCATGTGGGAACAATTAAACAAAATTGAGGTTTGACAACTTTGGAATGATCATAAAACGTTATTTTACCAATATTACATAGACAAATTCTTTCTCTACAAATCTGTGTAGATTATTAATCACCATTTAGCACTCACTCTCAGCAGTTTGGATTTAACCATAGGATGGATATGCTAATTAGAGCAATCAAATTTTTAAAGATTTTTTACATCTGGATATAGCTTAAACTAAAGACAATGTAATTAAACTAAAGACAATGTAATCACATTATAGATATTTGCATTCTAATCATTTTGATACAAAAACCTAGTCAATATCTCAAATAGAACCAGAGATATTCATTTTCTAAAGATTTTTTATCAAGGATGGTTAGTGAAAATCATGCGATGTTTGATGTCAAATTGCTCAACAAATTAATATTTATTTGTATGGTCTGAAAAATTGTACTGGAAATAATAAGTCAAAATAATAATGATGTTAGGTACCCGCATAGTCGCCACCATCGTGATGCATTCAAAATAGTGTATTTTCATGAAGTACATACAAAAATAAATATAAACAATTCAGGGACTAATTAGTCTAATAGACCAATTTTCCATTATTATATATATTTGTAATCAGAATGATAAGTCATAAGAGCTTTCTAAATAGTAACGTTTCTGTACCATTTTGGGTTCTTTCGGCTCAAATATCTTCAAAACTAGCCAATGTTCATCCAAATGACACCCGAACTAATGATTAGTAGGTCATCACGATCAATTTGATATATTTATGTAAGAAATAAGACAAAAATTCAAACGCGATCGGACTAGGCAACGTTAAGTGCCAGTGACTGAGTGAGTGAGACTGAGTGAGAGCGACTGACTCACTGACTGAGACTGTCTGAGTCTGAGAGACCAGTGAGTGAGGGTTGCTACTACAGTACTAGTACTCCTACGCCTACGGAGTCAAGTTAACTTAAGTTATAGAGCGTAGTGAGTAGGGTCGAATACTTACTATCTAAAAAGTCTTTACACTCTTCTTTGAGTTCATTTGTTTGTGTAGCTACTTCGGGTTCCAATACCCGAAGTTTATTGAGCTCATCAAAGTGAAGACCAGCTTTTGCAAGGGCTTCGTCTGCCATGATTACGGTTTGTTAGGCTGAAACAGGAATGCGTATGCGCAAAACGTACTACAGCAATTTCATTGACGTTGTGGACGAATTGCGCGATGCAATCTTTAGAATGTCATTCTAGGCAATATACTTACTGAGTTTTATCAAATAATTGATGAATAGACTAGATAAGAATAATAGCTAGGAAAGAGTATGCGAAGCTATATACAACAATTAAGCTATTCAATGTGCAACACATATTAAATGTTCAGTAATCGCGCATCTGCTGCAGCTTTATATACATGATATGCTGACGTCATATCCTAGGCTGACAGATGCGCTCACCGGGCCGCCGGTGTTGCAATTTCCGCTGTCCCCCAGTTTCCGCGGTACGCTTACACTCAAATGCATTGTTCTGCAGATTTGCAGTCTTCAGCGCACCAATGCGACTGAAAACTCCCCCAAAACAACAAACAAACAAATGCATTGTCAATGGCTGTGAGCAATCTTCATACAGAAAAAGTCAAATATCTCTCAAATTACACCACCTAGAAACAAACCGCTTGGCACACATACAAAAAACATATTCAACAAACAGATTATATTAAATTTATACGGTTAGGGTTCTTGATTTCGATTAATTTTGAATAAAACTAATGCTTTGCACTGCGCGTACCGTCAAACTCAAGGCATTGTCAATGGCAATCTTCGTACAGAAAATACAGAAAAAGTGAAATATCTCTAAAACCACACCACCTAGAAACAAATCGCTTGGTACACGTATAGTATCATATAGAAAACATCTTTACCAAAAAGATTATATTAAATTTATAAGGTTAGTGACGATGCTGTTCAATTTTGATGCATGCGCAGAAGCGATGTATCCCTCGCAAACTGGCGTACCACGGAAACTGCAATGCCCGAGTCATCAGAATTTCAAATAGAACACCGCCAGTGAGTCGACAAATAGACATGCAGTGTGCAAAACGACCTGACCCGAGTAACCCAGCTCTTGGCTGGGGTGGCTATAGGAGCGATTACGTCACATTTGCGCTGGTACCGCCCTTCAGGATAACAGCCACCGGCACCAGTCATACATGAGTTTTTTTTGGTCATAACATAGATTAATGAAATGGAAATATAGGTAAACTATAAACTTTAAATCCTATTTTGCTGTTATTATCTCGGTTATTAAAAAAAAAAAAAAGTTTTCCGATTAAGCCATCATTTTTGCACCCCAAGCGTGGAGAAGCATATTCGATTATTCGACCCTGTGTTGCAGTTTCCACAGTATGCAGGTTTGTGAGGGACACATCGCTTCTGTGCATGTGTCAAAATCGAACAGCATCATCACTAACCTTATGAATTTAATATAATCTTTTTGTTAAGGATGTTTTCTATATGTGTACCAAGCGATTTGTTTCTAGGTGGTGTGGTTTTAGAGATATTTAACTTTTTCTGTACTTTCTGTATGAGGATTGCTCACGACCAATGACAATGCCTTCAGTTTGACGTATGAGCAGTGCAAAACATTACTTTTACTCAAAAGTATCAAGGTATCAAGGTAAAATTAATCGAAATCAAGAAGCCTAACCATATAACTTTAATATAATATGTTTGTTGAATATGTTTTCTGTATGTGTGCCAAGCGGTTTGTTTCTAGGTCGTGTAATTTGAGAGATATTTGACTTTTTCTGTATGAAGATTTGCTCAAGGCCATCGAAAATGCATTTGAATGGATGTGTCCATCGCAAACTAGCTTACCACGGAAACTGCAACACCGGGTCTGTAGGATGTGCGCATGCGCCAAAATGTGGCTCGGGTGACCCGAGTTGGTTAATCGATTACGCCCACGTCTCTCACGAATTCATCTAATATCTCCTATTAATTACATAACATTTATAACGCAATAAGAATTTGCTCTACATGTGCGCTATATTCTTTAAATTAGAAGCATAATAAATGTTTTACCTATTTCCTTTTTTTAAATGAAATAGCGCTAACTTCGTTCCTCGAGGCAAACTCTTACTCACCACACTCGACAGTCACAGTTCCTGTATTGCCGTTTTGAGTGTGAAATATAACCCGTCAGAAAAGTGGAAAGTTAGGTATTATATAAGTCATTGGTACCTGCCAGTGGAAAGGAACACGTATATCCGTTTATTAATTTCATATCTTCAATCCCGATATCATGTCTGGGGAGCAGAGGACTGTTATTAAAGGTAACGCCTCAAAATACGTCAAGTTAAATGTCGGTGGGTCCCTTTACTACACTACCATTGGGACGTTGACCAAACATGACAACATGCTCCGGGCCATGTTTAGTGGCAGAATGGAAGTACTCACAGATTCAGAAGGTATGTACTGCCTTATGTGTATTGTCCTCCTATCACGGCTTAGTTTCGGTGTTCTGAGGACACCCTGAAGTGATATTTAAGTGATGTCTGATCAGACTGATGCTTGTAATTTGTATAAATAATTAATTTTGTTTGATCATTTTAGTCTTTTCTTAAGACACTTCACTTGAGTGACTTAGCCTCTTACTAGTCTTAGGCCTACATATATTTGTAACATTTAATATAATAAATAATATAATTGAATGACTAGTAGTAGTAGAAGCAGTAGATAGGTACCCTCCAATCCGCCCGCTGTGGCACCTGTCCTGTGCCACTATTGCCGAACCAATCTGACTGGTACAACTTTTTTTGCGACCTCATCGGTGGCAGTGTTCATTGCAAGAAAGGCACTTCACCCGATGCACATGCTCAGTACCATCGTTTTTACCTCCGATTTTGAAACACCATTACATAGAGCAACGATTGATATTATTTTCATTTTTGTGCGATGTTTGAAAGGCATTTTAATATGCCTTAAGTCTTCCGAGGTGAAATTCAATGGAAAGGAGTTAATCAATGCAATTTAACCTCTGGAATGTGAATCCTTCCCAGAAATGTTCACACAATGAGTATAACGAAATCCTTGATAGAACTAACAAAATATCGATCTACAAATCATCAGGTATGAAGGACATCAGTACCACTTTGATAAAAAAAACTTGATCACAACACTGAGTGCAGAATTTACACATTTATATACCCTAATAATCATCACAGGCATCTTCCCTGATGACTGGAAAGTAGCCACAGTGACACCCATACCTAAAGTCAACATCCCAGAAACCTGTAGTGAACTACGCCCAATATCGATCCTTCCGCTGCCTGTCAAGATCATAGAACAAATAATACATGACCAAATTAGGACATTCCTTGAGTCCTCTATTTTATCTACCAGCAAAACTGCTTTAGGAAAAATAAGTCCACCACTGGGGCACTGGCCTCTCTACTGGATGAACTGCTATCAAACATAGACATGGGTGATCTTACTATCGCAGTCTTCCTGGATTTCAAGAAGGCATTTGATACGACCGACCACAAAATCCTCATCCATAAAATAGAACGAGCTGGGCTACGCAATAGAGCACATAGCTTCTTCACAAATCACCTCAGCAATAGAAAACAACACACAAAACTAAGTGATACCAACTCGACCACCCAAGAAATAAAAACAGGAGTTCCATAGGGTTCCACTCTGGGACCCCTACTGTTTCTAATATTTATAAATGACCTGCCTCTGGTTTCCAACAAAGCATCTTTCACATTATTTGCCGATGATGTAGTGGTAACAATACCTAACAATGACCTTGCCATAGCCTCAACCGAGGCTGGAATGGTACTGGATGGACTGAATACATGGTGTCATGAGAATAAACTAACATTAAATGGCACTAAAACCGAGTACATAATCTATGGAACCAAAGCAAGGAAGGCGAGGGCCCAGCCAATACAAATGCAGATGGGTGGCTTATTGCTCCGTGAGGTGAACTCCTATAAGTACCTAGGCACAACTCTCGATGCGACTCTAAGTGGTACCCAACAGCTGGCAAGACTTAACCAAACACTGGCACTAAAAATGGACACATTCAGAAAAATAAGGACCTATGTAAGTGAGAATACTGCACTACAGCTGTACAAATCAACAATATTACCAATTATAGACTACAACGATATCATCTATGGATTACTAACGAAGCAGCAAGAGACCAAATTACAAAGAGCGCAAAACAGAGCTCTCAGGACAGTATTCCAAGGCAAGATACTAAGTGTGGTTGAAATGCATAACAGAGCAGGGCTGGACACTCTGGATGTACGTAGGAACCTACACCTAATGACGCTGATGTATTTAAACGTGCAAGTGATGACAAATACATAGATTGCACAGCCAGGGTAACGAGAAGGGGGACATCGACCCTACTCTGGGTGCCCAACCCTAATACAAATAAGTTAATCGGAGCTCCGATTTACAAAGGAAGTCTTGTGTGGAATAAACTCCCAACCAAAACCAGAGAAGCGGGTTCGATCCTTGCCTTTAAAAATGCATACAGAACTTACCTGGTTATTCAGGCCCAAAACCTGGCACTGCAAATATATAATGTGACCTACTGAACGACCCATAGACCTATTTCTATGTTTACTAAAATCGTGTATGCGCGCGCAGCTTGGCTGCAGAACCAAGGCACACTGCCATTGATTTTGCCTGTACGTGCAGTGCAAAACGTTTATTTTATTCAAAATTAATAGAAATGCAGAACCATAACCGTATACATTTAATATAATCTATTCGTTGACTATGTCATTGAATATTCGTTGAATATGTTTTCTATATGTGTACCAAGCGGTTTGTCTCTAGGTGGTGTGGTTTTAGAGATATATCACTTTTTCTGCATGAAGATTGCTCATGGCCATTGACAATGCATTCAGTTTGCCGGTATGTGCAGTGCAAAACGTTTATTTTATTCAAAATTAATAGAAATGCAGAATCCTAATCTTATAAATTTAATATAATCTATTTGTTGAATATGTTTTCTATATGTGTACCAAGTGGTTTGTCTCTAGGTGGTGTGTTTTTAGAGATCTTTCACTTTTTCTATATGAATATAATTCAAGATTGCTCACAGCCATTGACAATGCATTGAGTTTGCTGGTACACGCAGTGCAAAATGTCTATTTTATTCAAAATTAATGGAAATGCAGAACCCTAACCATATAAATTTAATATAATCTATTCATTGAATATGTTTTCTATGTGCAGTTTGTTTCTAAGTTGTGTGGTTTTAGAGATATTTTACCTTTTCTCTATGAAGATTGCTCATAGCCATTGAGTTTACAGTGTGACAGTGTGTCATCCTGCAGCCAAAAGGTGCGCGCACTGACCTAGATACCCGTGTTGACGTCACATGAAATAGGTCTATTGACTTCGCCCTCTCTCATGCCTGCTCTCTCCCTGCCTGTCTGCCCCCCTAGACCCCTCCCCCCCCTTCCACATTTTGACAAACAACTATTATAACTCAATGACATAATAACATTCAAGACACACTACCACCACTGAATAACTACATCTTCAACCAGCATTGCACGCAATATAAACCACTATGCATACACAATATGGCACTATTAAAAGACTAACCATTAATAAAACCAAATCTAACTGACATACAAACACAGCATATGATTTAACCACTAGTGTACATTACTGCACACTCTATCTTGATGCATATACCTTGCACTATGTTGAGTACCTATGCTGTACACTATACAGCATAGGTTCCTCCCTCACTTTCAGAATGGGTCGTGCTGCACACAATGCAACACATTCTACTTCCACTATGTGCAAATCAAATGTGATTGCTCCAACGGCTGGAAGACCAGTGCATTGGCGCTGACAAAATATGTATTCAGATGAATACAAATATTTACCAAAAAAAAACATGCTTCCCTTTATTGTAGGGACTTGGAAATCCGCTAAAGTCATGCTGTCATTTTTCAGTATTCCATTTTTAGTCACGCATGGAAATGCAGATCTCAGGTATTAGCTTTGTTCAAAATAGGACACGAATAGTACCATTTTGAAGTACACTAATTTTGACAGATTCTAGTTTTTGTCTGATCAAAATCCAACAGGAATTGACAGATACCCAGCTTTCAGAGGTAATTTTCCCTGCATTATGACACTCTTGCTATTTAGTAGACCTATTTACCACTTCTTAATAAGGCACTTCTCTAATGCATTAGCTAATACAAAACATCTGAAATTCAACAACTTTCAAATGCATATATCTCGCTCAAATTTTGGAATATTAATGAAATTCAAAAAGCGTATTGCTTTTGATTCATTGGAGCTTCCAGTGAAATTGTAATTTGAATGTTTGGATCAGTAATACTAATACGTAATAGGCTGTGAAATGCTGCACACAAATACATTATTTATTATAATATCCTTATTTGAACCCGAGATATGATGCTTTAAAAGTTTAAACTTGAAAGGTACAGAAACCAGACCCGCTTGTTAATTAATAGTAAGTTACATTGCAAAGCTTGAGAAAATTGTGATACTAAGCATTTTGGGAAAACCTGACTATTATTAAGTAATATATCAAATTAAAGGTAATCACCTCAGGAAACTAACTAACAGGGATGAAAGATCTCCGCGATTCCGCGGATTTCCGGGATTTTTCAATCCCACAGAACCATCAGCATAGAGCTATACTAATACATGGTGCAGACGCCGCAGCACTATCAGCATACACTATTATTATTAATAAATGCTTCAAACGCCACAGCACTATCAGCGTATACCAATATATATGAAACCCGACTTCCTGAAATTTTCCGTGATTCCCTGACAATGCTAAGCCTATGGGAGAATATCCGCATTTCCGCTTTTCTTCCCAGAGACCACTTTCATCCCTGAACTAATAGCATTAAATGAGGGTTAGATCACCATGGACTAAGTCAGGCAGGAGGAGGTGACCGACTCACAGAAGTGGGCGAGCAGGGAGATACAAACTTGAGGAACTTGAAACCATCAGTGCTGATGTTCAGATCGTCATGAAGCCCTTTGGGGCGACCAGACGGGATGGCCGAATGAGTTGAGCGTCCGTCTCCTATTTTGGGAAATCGGGGGATCTGAACCTATGGGTTCGAACCCTGGTCGAGTCAAACCAATGACATAAAATATTTACTTGTTGCTTCCTAGACTGGAGCTCAGCATTATTTGGATATGGCAAGGACAGGTTGGGTCAGTGTCAGGATAATTTGACTAATTGGGATATCAGGTCATGGGGCTGGCGACCTGGTCTCCCAGTGGGACAGCACTATAAAGGCACCATGTGTGTCCACTGTCCCAAGTCGGTACCCGGCCTGATATGACCTTGGATGTTGCTAGGACATAAAACAAGAAACAAACAAACCCTTTGGGGCAGGGAGCATCCGTGGCTTTCAGGTGCTTACATTAGTTACAGTCCAAGTGCACCTGAATGCACCTGCATATACTATATTTCTGATGTGATCTACAAATTACCAGGAAAATATATCTAGAAAAGCAATTCAACTACAGGTTCACCAAAGCTGTAAGCATGTGGAACTTGCAAGCACACCCGGGCACTACGATTCTTAAAGGGTTAGATTATACAAAGTTTAGGCACTAAATAACGAGTTTCTGAAGAAGAAAAAGGCTGGTCTGTTGCATGAGTGGGCTAACTTAGCGAAAATTACCGTAGCTTCAGAAAGATGGATTATGTCAGTACAAAAACTGAAATCTGTGCAATTTAATACACTTCAAAATAGCAGCATTCCCACCACAAATTGAGCTAAACCCACCCAGACCCACCCACACCGAGAAGCCTCACTTCCGTGCGCGATGCAAAACTGCTTATCCGAAAGCGATGTTAGCGCTACAGGAAACGCCGCGGATTTCTAAGTCCTTAGATACAGGGGTGCTGAGCAACCCACTAAAAAAAGTGTCGGGAAGGCTGTGTAAAAGAAATTATCACCTAAATTCTTAACTATGATTATGAAGCAAAATGTATTGTTCACATATATCTCTTTTCCCGCTATTTTTTAATTAAGAATTTATGAAGACGGGATAGCTGAATGAGTTAGAGCGTCCATCTCCCGGGTTGGTAGATCGTGGGTTCGAACCCTTGTCGAGTCAAACCAATGACTTAAAAATGGATACTTGTCACTTCCTAGCCTGGCGCTCGACATTCTTAGGACAGGACAAGGAGCAGTGGAATGAGGAAGACCAATCGTCCACGATTGAAATTTCTGCTGCTTAATCAACTAATGTACACCCAAAAAAAATGAAATCGTGATTCATGTAGATTAATAGACTTTAAAAGTCAAGTGGCGAGCTTTATGTGGTCACCTTGCTCGAACATAACGAATAAACATGCAAAAAAAACAGTATGTCTTACAAGAAAAATGTTTGGGTAGATGCAATTTTCAATTTAGCACAAAATCATACAACTTATAATGCGCCTACTTTGCATGCAGTTTGTGGGATAGAGTAAATACATGTAGAATTGCTAACATAACCTAATACACAGGCAACAATAACCATTTCACTTGCTACACCCAAAAAAGAGGGCTTAATCATTAACAATGTAACATGGAAACCAAATATGTTTGACACAGTTTCTGAGCATGACTCATATCTCATTGCCAAATAATCGTGGGAAAATTCACCAGATCTCTGATGTGCGTCTTGGAGGTGTTTTTTTTTATAGTCAGGCTAGTCTTTCATCCATATGAATTTTTTATATATTTTTTTTTTAAAGAGGAAATAATGTGAGAGGGAGTTACTCAGTTAATTGTGCACTGTTGTCGGTGGCTCACAGGTTGGATCCTCATTGACCGATGCGGTACACACTTCGGCTCCATCCTCAACTTCCTGCGGGATGGCACGATGCCGCTGCCCGAGACAAGGCACGTGTTGCAGGAGCTGCAGATCGAGGCCAAGTACTACCTGGTTCAGGAGCTGGTCGAGCTGTGCGAGGTGCAGCTCAAGAAGAAGCTGACGGAGCTGCGGCCCATCTGCAGGGTGCCGCTGCTGACGTCACAGAAGGAGGAGCAGATGCTCATCTCCTCAACGACGAAGCCTGTCGTGAAGCTCTTGTGCAATCGGCACAATAACAAGTACTCGTACACAAGGTGAGGTGGGATGCTTGTGCGTGGTTACCGAATCAGTAGAGTGCAGGCTTCAGGTGCGGGAGATCGGGGATCGATTCCAGGTGGAGTCAAAGCAGTGACTTATAAAAATTTATACTTGTCGCTTCCTAGTCTGGTGCTCGGCATCAATAAGATAGGACAAGGACTGGTTCACACAGTATGAGGATAATGTGACTGAGGGATATCGGGTCGTCGTGCCGGCGGCCATGTCTCCCACTGGGGCATCACTATAAAATTTGCCGTGAGAGCGCACTGTCACAAGTCGGTACCTGTCCTGATATGACCTTAGCTGTTGCCAGGACATGCAACTCAAACAAACAGCTGTTTCGGTGTTAAAGTTGCATAGTGCGATGGTTTTGTGATTTTTGTCACTTTTGGGGATAGATATAAGAGTGGTTTTTGTAATCTACTTTATTTTAGTTTGAAATTGAAGTAACTTTTATTTTAAATTACTAACTTTTGAGATAATATTTGAAATGCAATCCGGAAAAGTATGATTTTGGCAAGCATGTCAAATGCTTTATAAGTGCACCAGTTAGATATGCGGAATCAAATCTAGATACTTGTTTTGATTTCGAAAATTTGATGCTTTCATCGGACTAAGCAGCTTTAACTAGGTGGTGAGCTGGCTTTTAGGGGGGGGGGCGACTTTATTCAGTCACTGGAGCATAATGGTACTTTACTGTAACTATATTTTTTACATGTAATTGTGACGTAGAACAGAAATATGTTAAATCACTGCAGCTTTGAAGCCCTTCTGTGTATTGAAGCCCTTCTTTGTATTGAAGCCCTTCTGTGTATTGAAGCCCTTCTGTGTATTGAAGCCCTTCTTTGTATTGAAGCCCTTCTGTGTATTGAAGCCCTTCTATGGAATTATGTGGACATGTAATTACTATGTAGACATGTAAATATGGCTTGAAGCAGATAATTAAATTAATGCAGTATCATGGTCCTATATAATTCTGTGAATATGTAACTGCCTTAAAACAGAAATTTATAATTCAATCAATGCAGCATCGTGGTCCTGTGTAGTATGTAATTATGTGAACATATAACTGACTGAAAACAAAAATAATTCAAGCAATGCAGTATCGCCATCCTATATAATTATCTGAACACGTCAATATGACTTAAAACAACAATAATTCAATTGCTGCTACATTGTGTTCCTTATGTGTAATTATTGTATGAACATGTAAATGTGGTTTCAAACGGATAATTCAATTGCTGCAACATTGTGGTCCTAGGTAAATGTGGCTTGAAACAAGATAATTCAAGTATTGCAGTAGTGTGGATCTGTACGGCATAGCACCTCAGTGGAGCCGCACTATAAAGCTGTCATCAGTGTGGATGGAACGTACATGTACTTAATGATTAATCGAATGGTTGCAATTTTAATTTGTAAGTATTCATCGCAGTAATTTTAATGATAGAAGTTTAGGCAAGGCCTGGAACTAATCTCATTCTGCTCCATTTCCAGCAATTCGGATGAGAATCTCATCCGGAATATAGAACTCTTTGACAAGCTCTCGCTACGGTTCAATGGGCGGATTATGTTCTTGAAAGACATTTCTGGTAATCAAGAAATATGTTGTTGGACATTTTACGGACATAGTCAGAAAATAGCAGAAGTATGTTGTACGTCAATTGTCTACGGGACAGACAAAAAACACACCAAGGTAAGCTCAGTGTATATATGCCAGTCTTCACGTTCAAAGTACATTTTCATATAGAAAAACAAACAGTCTGGAAATGCCATACTTTTGAAAAATATATCTAGTATTTATTCCTTGTGTCATTTTTATAATTGTGAGCTTTTTAACTTCATATATGTCTTTTGACAAATATTTAATTATGTGCTTTTACACTGTGTAAAAGTGATGGTTAGACGAAAATGGACAGAATAAAAGTTAAACACTTTTCGCCGTGAATATAGCCTTTATTGCCGACATGGCGTAAAACAACCATCAATCAATCATCTTTAACATTTTAAATTTTTTTCATTAAACACCTTCCCTTCCTACATATCTTTTAGATGAATTAAAGTTGTACAGTTCGATACTTTTTGAGTTTCTGGCATCTTCTGATATAAATATATTAGGTTTGTTGTTATAATCTACCATACATTAATTTGAAATAACTTTGATTGAAAATTACTAACTTGGAAGTTATTTGAAGTGCAAACATGCAAAATCAGTGGCATAGTAATGCTAGCGAGTTATGACAGATTTACCTAAGTGTCCATGGTTCACCCCCACTCACTCAGTCGTTTTTCATCCTTAAAACTATTAGCGATATTTAGGGTTTTTTGTAACTATTGTCATTTAATATGTGATATACAGTTTTTTATGATTTCTTTTCCTCTATTCAGCTATTTTTCTGTAGTCGGTAAGGAATAAGTGGTATTCTCTGTGGCAGAGTGGTTAGAGTGTCTGACTGTTTTCTATGTCAGACTCCTAATCTGAAGGTCGGTGGTGGTTCAATTCCCCATGCCCCCACCTCTTCCAATTTGGATTTCCACCGCTGTGTATAACTTACAGCATGATCAAAGGCCGGTTGCTCTCATACCATGTCTATGTGGTTTGGGAGGTTAAAAATCCCTTGGATCGGTAAAAGTGTAGGCTCGGGCTTTCTATCGCCAAACTGTCTAATGGTGAAAACAAGTCTAGTCAGACTTATCCATGATACTTGATAGGCAGTATAAATCTTCAAGAAAAAAAGTGATAAATTTATAAGTAGAAAATGCTTTTTGCTAATTCCAATAGCACAATTCCTTATAGATAATTTATTAATTGTTTTTGTGCTGTCACTGCTAGGTTGAGTTCCCTGAAGCTCGGATTTACGAGGAGACCTTGAATGTATTGTTATACGAGAACCGAGAGAAGGGGCCTGACCAGGAGCTGATGGCGGCCACCAAGGGCAGCCACGTGCCACTCGGCTACCACAGCGACGAGGAGGGGGATGACCGGGGTGATGGTGGACGAGGCAGGCGTAAGTGACTGACACGCCACCACGACTCTCCACCACCATCACCTGCCCAGCTGCATCACGACTGAGCAGAGATGCTAAATCCCACAAGGGAGGTGGGTGGAGAGGAGGCGGAGGACCTGATGGCGTCCACCAAGGGCAGCCATGTGTCATTCATCTACTACAGTAATGAGACTATGGATTAGCAGGGTGATGGTGGCAAGGCGGCTGTAGTGGCTGACTCGCCACCACCGCCATCGGTTGCCCAACTGCATCACAACTGAGAAGATATGCTAATTCCTGCACTTTGGTGAACGCAGGTGTGGGAGATTCCTCTTTACCAGTGGCTTGACGTTTATCCAGAGGAGACGGTGTCAAGTTATTGGTGTATATTGGTTGTCGTGGTTGATATGCGACACTTTAAATGTGCATGTGCATGTCAAATATGATCAACTGTGCTGGCTAGCACACAACCTATCGAGATTCCATCTTGAATCCCGTTGATCGAGAAGTTGCGGGAATCTCGTTATGTGGCTTCAGTCAAATTATCGGCTGATGTATGTGATATCGGTAAGACAAAGCCGTTTAGATCAAAGCCACCAATAATAATAATAATAATGGCTGTATACGTGGCTGTGTAAATAATGGTGGTGTAACACAGTAATAATGGTTAGTGACGATAGCGGCCACAGGTGGCGCCAGCGACCACGGTTTCTTGCTGCAGGTACAGTGAATAGGCTGCATGAAGGGTGATGCAAACATGGGGTACAACCATATTCGCTATTTATATTCGCATAATGTATTATACAGCACATATATGTGTATGCACACATTGGGTTATATTGGGCTACTCTCAGCTCACCAGGTGAAATGTCGCAATTACAGGTAGGCGTGGGCAGGTTAGGCGCATCAGGGAGGCCAGCTGGTCCGATGGTTAGGACTCGTATCCCATGTTTACAAGACCCCAACGATATATTCATTAGTATGTTATGTGTTGATCTGAAAGTCTTACTGATATCGCATACATTAACCAAACCGTGTGGCTAGAAGTAGAATATGCATCTCTGGAACCCCAAAATATTGGATTTATATTCAACTATATATATATGTATCATATACATATAATATATCCAGTTGGTTGCGGTTCCCGGGAGGTTGCAAACAATTGCAGTTTGCGATGGGTCTGCTTTGCTTGACGGTTATTGCAAGACCAGGTTGGTGTATCTCGGGAGTTATGAAAACACTAGTATTACCTCCCCCCCCCACACCCCCATGTGATTGATTTCAAGCACTGGCGAGGCCCCTGCAAACTACCGAACTGACTCGTCTCTCATCTCGGAAAATTATGTGGCTGGTAATACATGTGTACTTTGCTCTTTCTTTTCTTTAAATCTTTTTTTTTTTTTTGCAAAGCTTCTTACATTATGGTTCATCACTGGGTTATCAGAGCAGTTTTAGCCACAATTTGAGGCTGCTTTGACTTAGCAGTCTGAATGACTGGATCTGTGACTGTAGGGCATTGGTACATTGATTCTTGGTTTTAATGCTGTTGAAGCGTAGTTTATGTTATCCGCTTTACATTGTGATCGCCGTGAATATGGCCTACGCTGCCGACACGACGTAAAGCATACCATCAATCAATCAATCAATCAATCAGCTTTTACATTGTTTTGTTATTTCTGCCATTCGTTAAGGATGTTAGCATAATTTCAGGAACACTTTGCACTGATTGGGATGTGACGGTGCCACTGCTTCACCTCCTAGTTATGCTCTAAACCATTTTAAAAGTTGCAAACTTGAAGAAGGAAAGTTTTATTTTGTTTAGAAAATGTATATTGCTGTGCTAAGCAATAAATGTGGCCAATATCACATTGTGATCAGTCATCACTGGTTCTCCGATCACTCAAGATGAAGCTGCATAATCCGATGAAAACATCTTTTTATTTAATCAAAAATTGTCTTGATATGTCCTTACATATCCACTTTAAATGCTGGTGTGTTTATTAAATATTTATTGCTGCATAGAAGAAATTCTAAGTCAATTTAATAGAACATATTCCTGCTGAAGCCTATGATGGTCAGTATTTCGGTGGGTACACTAAAATTAATTTGGCATATTTTCACTTCAAATATCATCTAAGTTAACTATTTAAAATAAAAGTTACTTCAAAGGTAAAGTGGATTATAACTATCAGCCTAATATATACATCTTAAGAATTAATATTAGAAACTAAAAACCATTGGATTATGCAACTTTAGGAAACACTGAGCCTGGGCAATACTTGGATGGGTGACTACCTGGGAATACCAGGTGTCATAGGCATCCCGAGAGGCTTTATAATATAGCCTAGCAAGTCATACCCCAGTCACACGAGGCGTGTGTTCGCTAACGATCGATTCGCGACATCAAAAGGTCCTCATTGCACCCTCCTTACGCCCTGATTGAGTGCTGTCGCCACGAGGACGCCAACCTCCCGGCATCCATTTTGGGAATTTTGGACGCAAGGAGGTTGCTGCTGCTGCACGTGCAACCTCCTTACGTCCTTTTCCGGCGGTGCCATTCAAAATGGTTGGTGCCCTGGGGCTGTCCTGGCGCCGCCCTGGGTTGGCGCCAACACATGCTATACTGCAGTCACCATGTGGTCGGCACCGACCTGGCGCCTACCACATAGTTGAATCAATGTATCAAATGGGACGCTGGGAGGTTGGCGTCCTTTTCCTATATATATATATATATATATAGGAAAATTAGTCAAATATCATGAGAGAATTATAATTAATACAAGCATAATATGTTGCTTCAAATTGAAAGTGATTGCTTCTCAAGGGTTCGACAAGCATTAACTGTATTATATGACCGGCCATTCACTTATTACTATTAGTTGACTAGACAGTGCTGATGGGAACCAGTAGTAAATTACAGGGTGCTATACCCATGCTCCAGGTTGTATGTCACGGGGGATGGTGGGCTTTGTTTGGCTTTAGAGTTGTATGTCGTGGCAACATCTAAGGTCATATCAGGACAGGTACCGACTTGTGGCACACTCATGGGGACTTTATATGGGCAAAGAAATTTGATTCTCATTTTGTGTACACGTAATGAAAATGGGAATGTGTTATAATGTTTGGGGTCTGTCCTGAAAACAGCAGTTGCTCGTAACCAATCAGATTGCAGGGGCAAGACTTGGGTTTAAAAAAAAAATTAAATAAAAAAAACACCTGCTATCATGGCTTAGTTCCCTTGACCTAATTCCCATTGAAGCCAGCATTACGCCGATCATGTGACCCAAGGTTCTGCGTGAGTGAGTAGAAGTTGGGTGTATGAAGCACCAGTCTGTATTAGATTCCCAAATGGAAAATGAGTGGTGCTACTTTAGCGTGCGGTCTACCGAGACTTTAGCCCTAGCCATAAACAGTTAAATAGACAGGTCAAGTCAGGTCAGATGGGGTCTTCTATGATCCCTATTTAACTAACTTTTTTTAGGGTTACGGGTAGGGCTGAAGTCCCAGTAGACTGCACACTAAAATAGCACCAAATGGTTTATCGGATGACGCATACACATTGCGTCAAATCTTCTGACATATGATACCTTTAAATCAAAGTTACTATATAATCAGAAGATAGGACACTTTTAAAATTTAGATTTAAACGAATTCAAATTTAACGAAGAAAAGAATTCTGTGGTAAAACATGGTTCGGATATATTGGGTGCTGATTGAAATGTGATTGGGGTAATTTTTAATTATTACACCGACCTTTAAATTCATACATTGATTGAAACCATGAGCATTATTAATACAAACAGTTGGCGGTTTCTTTAACGAGGGGTCGCCAAACTTTTGTTTTAATTTAAAAATTGAATATACAGTAAAACCTCTCTTCATCGTCCGACCATGGGCCGACTTTAAGTGGTCCATGTAGGGAGGTGGTCGGTTTGGAGTTAGAATATCCTTTCAATGGTATTGTTGGTACCCAAATAAAGCGATCGATATAGGGGAGTGGTCGATTTGTGGAGGGGTCGGAATAGAGGTTTTACTGTATATATTTTTTAATTTGAAAAATATTGGTTTTAGGGGTTTCTGCGGCGCTGAGCCAATGGGGGAATGGTGGGTGCAACCATTGTGATAGGTGGTGATGGTAATGATACTAATACTAATAATTATTACATAGAAAATAAGCTTTGCCAAATAATGGTTTGTGATGCTGAGCCGTTTCAGTTACCTCTTGGGGGTTGCCGACTTAGCCAATTGGGAGTGTATGTGTGGGAAGAGGAAATGGTAATATATTTTTTAGCGAAATGAAAATGTCCAATCGGCAATAATTTACTTGTATAATTTGTGGGCGGGGGTGAAGAACGAAATGAGATGACCCATGTGGTGGTTTGAATAGCAAAATGAATTATGAATATGTTCATCCCAGCCACATCTGATAACATCAGTGTGTGAGTATAAATATATACAATTATATATACACATATTGTACATACATATAACATATGGGGCTATGAGTGTAATAAATAAGATGTTTAATTCATGCTAAAATGGCGTGAAAATCGCCCCCATACTAAGTATATATAGGATATTTAATTGAAGAGGTCGCATGTGCATGAGAAGTTGGAAATGCCATGGCAGCGTTGCCATGGTAACCAGCGTGTTTAGTATAATTATCTGGATTATGCTGTAAATTAAACTTCTAGAGCTACTCGTCCCTTCATGTGTATATAATTTGTATAAGCATGTTGAATCGATTTAGTCTGGTGAGTATTGTCTGAGGCTTAACCGTCATATTATACATTTATTTACAGTATTGTGTATTAACCCATTCACAGCGCCACCTGTCCGCGTTAGTATTGCTACTTATTCCCTACCACACACATTCTTTTAAGGGATGCTGCCATGTTATGATTTTGTTTAATATATACTTACAGATTTATTAGTTTAAATATCTTATTTAATATAAGCAGGAAGCCTGTAGGGGGAGGGTCATTGTGGGTGACCTATCACCAGTTATATTGGCTTTCGAATTTCATAATCCTATGGTTTTGTTTCTGTATATTCTTTTTAAATACACATATTAGGTTGATCGTTATGGTCTATGTAACTTATTTTAAAACCTTAACTTTGAACCGAAGACCTGACAAAATAATTTTTGCGAGCACATCGAAATGGACACCTAGGATTCAGCAATGATAGATTCGATTAAATTTACTTAGTATTTCTTCTATGCAGCAATAATTGGTTAATGAGTACACAGGTATCTAAGTTGGACATGTGGGATAAGATCTAGATAAGTGCTTTGGATTAGACTGCAGCTTTAATGTAGGTGGTGTGCTGCAGCTGACATGGAGAGATGCAGGTTCCTTGTATGGACAAGCATTAATGTAGGTGGTATTCTGCTGCAGCTGACCCATGAACATACATTAATGTAGGTGGCGTTCTACTGCAGCCGACCCGTGAACACATATTAATGTAGGTGACGTTCTGCTGCAGCCGACCCGTGAACATATATTAATGTAGGTGGCATTCTGCTGCAGCCGACCCGTGAACATATATTAATGTAGGTGGCGTTCTGCTGCAGCCGACCCATGGAATATATTAATGTAGGTGACCTTCTGCTGCAGCCGACCGGTGGACATACATTAATGTAGGTGGGGTTCTGCTGCAGTCGACCCGTGGAGATGCAGGTTCCTGGAGTGGACATGCATTAATGTAGGTGGCCTCCTCACAGAGTTATTGTAGGGGATGCATATATATTCTATATGTTAGTGTGAAGAGTTAGATAATCTACCATTATGTACACTGTAATGATTTCTTTATTGTATACAACAGAATTATCCTTTTAACTTTGTGACGAATTGCAAAAAAAAGGAGGTACATTCAAATAAGTTCAAGTATGTGCGTATATATATCTCACATCTCGTATTTATTTTTAGTAACTAGGTCCTGAAGTTTAAAAAAAAAAAAACGCATTGGGACTTGAGATGAACAAGCCTGCCAATCATTAATTACTCTTGCTGCTGTGTTGCATTGTGTAAACTTGCAAGTGGTCTGGACAATATAAATAAATAAACATGTGCAGAAGTCATAAGAATGTCTTCGTGTTTTGCTAGATACCACTTTCATCTCGGAGAGCAGGCAGTCTGCTATTATGCACATAAGTTGGTTCGCTCCACATCCACCTGTGAGCAGACACCCAGTTTCACACAAGTTTAAAAAAAAAAAATCAATATAAGGATGCTGACTACAAAATACATTTATTGTACACATACAAATCGCTCAATTATTCAACAGAATTTCAAGTCACTTTCATTCATTTGCGCAGTAACAATTTACATTAGCTGCCCATGTAACTCATTCACACCACCAGTGATCACTTTCTTTGCCACTGCAATGTCTGCATTTCCCCGTGCCCCCAGCTCTGCCAATTTGGATATCCACCGCTGTGTATAACTTACAGCATCATCAAAGGCCGGTTGCTCTCATACCCAGTCTATGTGGTGTGGGAGGTTAAAAATCCCTTGGGTCGGTAAAAGTGTAGACCCGGGCTTTCTATCGACCAGAAGTGGAATGAGGAAGACCAGTCGTCTATGACTGAAATTTCCCCTAGTTGTTTGGACCAAAAAAATAAATAAAATAGCACTCCTCTAGAGGGCCACTATAGCATCATGTAATAACTGCTTCAGACTCAGTATTGACGTACATGTTTAATAGCTACTGTCATTTTCATGATATCTTGATCTATTTAAAAAAAAAAGAAGAATAATAAAAATGTAATCATTTTGTATGTCAATAGCTACAGACTTGGTATTAATGTAGATGTATAATATCCATGATACCATGATCTATTTGTGTTAGTTAATAATAGAAAAAAAATGAAATAATGATTTTGGAAAATTAGCTATGTGACATACATGAATGGTGGCGGGGATGCATAAATGCAGGTGACACCCTGCTGTGAGGATGCATTAGTGCAGGTGGTGGCGCCATGTCGCAGCGGTACATTAATATAGCCAATGTCTTGTTACAATGATACATTAATGCAGGCGGCATCTTGTCGCAGTGATATATTACTTCAGGCGGTGTCTTGTCACTGTGATACATTAATGTATGTGGCGTCATGTCACAGCGATACATTAATGCAGCTGGCGCCTTGTCACAGTGATACATTAATGCAAGCAGTATCCTGAACAGTGCCTTCTAATCCTCCTCCTTCTCCACCTGCACATGCTGCTGCTGCTTCCGTGTCAAATAGCGCATGCGCGCGTCACTCAGCGCACTCCCCACAGTCCTCTTGGCGAACCTCTCAGCCAGTGAAAGTTCAGATTTAGGTTTGGGCTCGTCAGCTGTGGCGACTACTGCTTTAGGTTCAGCCTTTTCACCGGGGGTGGCGCCACCAGCCACCTTCTCCTTAGTTCCGCCACCTGGCGACGGTTCTCGCGGGTCCTTATCACGTGACTTCTGGGAGCGCTTCCGCTCGTCCTGCCTGCGCCTTTCCCTGTCCACTTTATCATCGGATTTCCGCTCTCTGTCCCTTTCGGATTTTCTATCCTTATCCTTCTTATGTGATTTGGAACTACGATCGCGTGATCTTGACCGTCGGTCTTTTGACCTCGACCGTCGGTCTTTTGACCTCGACCGTCGGTCTTTTGACCTCGACCGTCGGTCTTTTGACCTCGACCGTCGGTCTTTTGACCTCGAACGTCCAACTCGTGACCTTGATAGTCGATCTCGTGACCTTGACCGGCGGTCTCGTGACCGTGACCGGTGATCTCGGGACCTTGATACACGCGACTTTCTGTGGGGTGACCGTGACCGTGACCTGTGCCGCTTATGTCGAGATTCTGGTGACTGTGATCGTTTTCTGTGATCTGTGCTGGTATTTTGCTTTCGATCGTCTTTCTTTGCCTTTGGGGATGGATCTTTAGAAACCGCCTTCTTCCTAGTTAATCAAATAAGGAGATAATATTTTTGGGTGTTTGATAACATTTTGGTATAGATAACTGTTAAAAGTAATAAAAGTATCCTAATTGTACTTAGATGGCCGAATCTGTCAACATTAGCTTCATATTAAAATATAGAATCTTATATGATAAACAATACTGAACTATAACTACACAATAAAAGAAATCAACTACAGAACTAAACAAAGTTGAAATTTGGCATTTGCTTTGTGCCATCTAAATGACATCGACTCTACACACAATATTGGAGATGATTATTCTGGACTACAGAACTGGCCATCCTAATCTATATCCGATGCATTAAAATTATCACGACTTTGCTAGCAGTCCAGTAATGCGATACTGAGGCGCAAGTCATTAATCATTCAAACCGCACTCTCAGACCAGCGAAACACTTTGCAGTGGCCCAAATCACTTCATATCCAGCACATTTAAAGCCACATAATCCAATGAAAGCATCAATTTTGAAAAACAAAAAACACTTACCTAGATTTGATCCTATATATATCAAACCTAATATATTTATCTACAAAAATATGACAGAAACTCTAAGGCCTGGTGTTATGCAACTTTAAGTCCTTGTTCAAACACTATAAGCATGTAAATCACATTCTTCACCCAACACTCTTTGCAAGTGCTTACCGGTCTGGTGACGAATGATGACTATGTTTGTCGCTGCCGTTCTCACCGCTCTCACTCTGCGAGTCGTCACGGTCATCCGGAAAGTCAACCGGAAGTGGCGTCTCTTCTGGGACCTTACCATGGCTCTCTTCTGGGACCGTACCTTGTTCTCTGATAGAGGCAATGTGATGAGGGGGTTAATTTGAATGGTTTTCAGAGCCAGCACAGATTTTCATAAACTGTCAGGATTTTCATGGCCGAATGAGTTTGTAGGGACGTGAGCCAGACTCGCCGATCGCCGTCATAGCGGGCGCCATTTTCCTGTGACGCCGATCTCCGCTTTCTATTGGTCGCCCCAATTACAACTTCCAAATAACTGCCTCCTGATTGGCTAGAAATATGTTTTTGCATATATAATTAGCATGACGTCATAGAGGATTTCCCAATCTATAGCCTCGTTTTCATTTTTTTCTGAAAGAGTGTTTATTTGTGGTACAGGAAGAATTTCACCAAACTTTAAAGATTTTTGACAGTAATCACCATCAAAATTCGGCATCACAGCAGCTATGGTCCCTAATTATAATATATAGGTCCCATTCTATATGTATTTATTGTTGTATATATGAAATATCAGGAGGAAATTAGCACGAGAAGTGTAGTAACGAGCTCCCGGAAATTATTTTTATAACAAATAATGCCAAATGGGAAAAACAAAATGGCGACTCAGGAAATTCTGCAAATTGCACATCGTCATCAAAATTCGACATCAAAGAAGATTTGGTCCCTAATTATAATATATAGTTCCCATTCTATATGTATTTATTGATGTATCTGTGAAATACCATTAGGAAATTTGCAAGAGAAATGCAGTAACGAGCTCGAGGAAAGTTTTTTTTAGCAAATGGGAAAACAAAATGGCAACTCAAGAAATATAAAAAAGATGGCATTAACCTAATAATTATTATGTTTGATCATTATTAATAATTATTTCCAGCTTTTCAATGATGATTGTTGTGAGTGATCTAGATAGAGAATTCTTCTGCAATTCAGATACTTAACAGATTTAGTGAATTTGTTGAGAAATAAGAAAGTTACAGCATTTTCCCTAACAACACAGTATGTTTTGATCACACCGTCTTCATTTGGTTTAAGGTTAATTGTGAGGACATAATTTGGCTTAATTAAAATTAATGAAAAAATTATAACTTATTTATTTCTCAATGGATTGCAATGATCTAAGTGTCATTTTCTTTGTCTCTTCATCCGCTTTCAAATGAGCCTAGTTACACTGGAATTGGAGGATTTTGAATTTTTGACTCACATACCTAGAGTTTGGTAGGTAGTGGGATTCGAATCCCCATCATCAATGACTTCAAACATTGATGCTTGTCAGTACCTAGCCTGGAGTTTTGCATTACTAGGACAGGGCAAAGAGCAGTGGAATGAGTAAGACAAATTATCTATGATTGAAATTTCCCCTGCTTAATCGTTTGTTTGTTGGGGTTTTACATCTTGACAACATCTAAAGTTATATTAGGACAGATACCGACCTGTGACGGTGAATTTATAGTCCTGCCTTACTGGGAGACCAGGCCGTCAGCGCCATTACCCGATTTCCACTTCCGATTCGGTCACATTATCCTGACAATGAGCTAACCAGTCTTTGCCCTACCCTAGTAATGCCGAGCGTGAGGCTAGGTGTACAGAACGCATCAATTTTGTATGTCATTGGTTGACTCGGCCTGCATTCAACCCATTTCGAGGTCCTGCACTTTGGCTTCCAAATTTTCATATATTTTTGTTGGTTGTTACATTAGTTGATTAAGCAGGGGAAATTTCAATCGTGAACAATTAGTTTTCCTCATTCTACTGCTCCATGGCCAACTCTAGTAATGCCAGTGAAGAACAAATACCAATTTGAAGTAATCGTTTTGACTCGACCAGTGTTCGAATTCGAGGGTTCGAATCCCACGACCTACTCTAGTTATATCATTTTGCCGTGCACTCTTTTTTATGCGCATTTGATTTTCAGCTGAAATTCACGCTTAGAAAATTCAAGACCATAGTAATATTCTGAAATCAAAAGAATTGTCAAGACAGATACCAGTTGCATATTTTCCCACTTTCTGAAATTAAAACTGCATTCTTTTTAAATATCTATTTATATCATTGCTTTAGAGAAACAAAAATAAATAATTCAAACAAAAGGTATAACTTTAATACTCACTCTTTGACCGTGGCTTTAACCTCTGAATCTTTCAGTGCCTCAGTTTTATCCTCGGACTCTTTGACCTTCTCCTCTTTGACCGTTTCGTCCTTGACCTCGACCTTGACCTCGACCTTGACCTTGGTGTTGTCTGGGATGGCCTCTTCCCCCATCGTCTGATTGAGGAAATGTCGGTAGAAGCCGCTCATGTCCTTCTGGTTCTTCACATCCATAGCGGCTAGCAATGGTTGTGTGTGGGGGAGGGGGAGGACAAAAATAAACATGGCTTAGCAAACAAATATATGGCATAGTTTGGTTTACTTGGGTTTTACGTCTGTGCAATATCTAAGGGTAATAACAGGTTGGTTGCTTGTTGGAGTTTTACGTCCTGGCAACATATCAGGACGGGTACAGACTTGTGACAGTGTGCACTAATGGCGACTTCACAGTGTGCTGCCCCACTGGGAAATCAGGCTGCCAACACCATGACCTGATATCCCATTCAGTCACATTTTCCTGACTGAACAAACCAGTGCTGACCCTATCCTAATAATGCTGAGTGCATGGCTAGGAAGCAACACGTATCAAGTATCAATCTTTAAAAGTCATTGGCTTGACTCGAACAGGAATTGAACTCCCGATCTGCCGCACGGGAGGCCTGCACGCTCTACCAATTCGGCCACCTCGTCTGGTTGGTAAGGTAATAACAGGACAGCTACTGACTTATATGATGTACGATAATGTGTCTTAGTAGTGCCAAGCACCAGGCAAAGTAGTGCTAAGTATCAATTTTGTAGGTCTTTGGCATGATTGGGTCTAAGAGTATGGTCAGGATCTCTAAGTATAGAGGTCATTCTCTGAAACTGGGCACTAAAGTGTGAGACAGAAACCAAAAGTGAAAACCTTCCAAATAATAACAGAAAAGATTACAAATAACAGCAGAATCTATATCCATATAAAGGTTTACATGTCAGAGTTAAAAAAAAGCTATTTCACTTTTTGATTTTGATCTTATACAAATTGAACAATATGCTACAATCACTTGTGTAACATGGACATCAAACACACATCCAGAAAACTATTTTAACGTATACAACAAATGCAAACAAGATTTTATTGATAACAGATAAGCAACCAAGATTATGTCTCACAAGAAAACAGTTAACAAAAAGTTTGGGTAAATGCATGAAGTTGATGTGTAAATTTTCACAATAGCACAAAATCATTTTGATAGATTCTGTGGGATAGATTAAATACATGTAGCATTGCTAGCACATTTAACACACGGAGGCAACATAATCATTTGACTTGCTACCAATTAAAGAAAGAATTAATTACCACCATGGTAATGTAGAAGCCAAATTCTCCGTGATTGAAATTTCCCCAGCTTAATCAACTAATGTAACAATATTTATTTATTTTAATTGTGTAAAGCACAGTACGACCTCACCTTCAATGGCCTCCTTGCGGCGCGCCTCCTCCGCCTCCTCCTCCATCTCCTGCATCTTCTTCTTGTAGGCGGACGTGACAAACTTCTCCTTGTCCTGGAACTCTCCCCTCTGCACCTCCTCCTCCCGCTCCTTCTGCACCAGCCTCTCCGTCCGCCGCTCGTTCTCCTTCTTCCGGTCTTCGGCTGCCTTCAGCAGGTTCCCGATGTAGCGGGGCTGCGCCAGTGACAAAAGCCAACATGCGGCTAGTTGAAATTACGCAGTTCAATTACTTTTATGCTGGCACAGAATGGCAGGGTTCATACAGCTATTCAGCAAAGAAATTCATATTTTAAGGCCGAAAAAAATACATCATTATAATGATCATATACATGTCAACTCTTTATGGTCTTACTTCACCAGGTTTCTGTATGCTATTTTTACAAACCAAAAGAAGTATAGTAGCTATGACGATGTGAACCAGAATATATTATGCTAATGCCCAGAATTGATGTAACATGTTTCAATCATTGTTTGATGTTTCTTTGATGCAGCTGATAATGAAAACTAATGAAATTGCAGCTGCTTTCGAATCGGACTTTGATCAATCTAAAAATTCAAGGGTTTCTCAACACATTCAGTCAATTTTCAAGGCCTTTTCAAAATTACGGCCTTTTCAAGACACCTCCAAATTCAAGGCCCTTTCAAAATTATGTGAATGCTGAAGGGATATTAAAGTTGCATAGTCCGATAGTTTTGAGTTTCTGTCATTTTCCGCGATAAATATATTACTAGGTTGATCATTATAATCTACCTTACTTTAGTTTGAAGTAACTTATTTTAAACGGCTAACTTTTTAGATATTTGAAGTGCGAACATAGAAATTAATTTTGGCAAGCACGCCAAAACTCTTACACCAGAGGCTTCTGCGATAACAGGTTCTATTAAATTCACTCAGAATGCTCTTCTATGTGGCAACAAGCGCTTAATAAGTGAATCAGTATCTAAGTTACATATGTAGAATCAAATCTAGGTGAGTGGTTAGGTTTTGATAATTTGATGTTCATCGGACTATACAACTTTAAGTCAATTTAATAGAACCTGTCACTGCTGAAGCCTATCATGTCCAGCATTTTGACACGCACACCAAAATTATTAGGCACACTTTTACTTCAAATAAAATAAGTTAATTAGAATTCACGTAAAGTAGATCATAATGATGAACCTAGCACACTTATGTACAACAAAAAACACCATGGCAGAAATTCAAACAAATTAGATTTTCTTTTATTGAAATGTATTTTAACAAATAGCCAGAAGTCAGAACACGAAAAAAAAGCAAATCTAAGCTCCAAATCGATTACTTCGAAATGCCCGCCCCCCCAACTAAAACAATGTCAAATAAAGTAAAGAAGAAAAAAACTAACTCGTACCATTTCTCAAATTAAAACAACAAAAAGATACCTTTTTCTCTTTCTTGCCTCCACCAAGGAGAGCTGAGCTCTTGGCGAGCCGCTTTTCTTGCATGTCGTCATAGACTTCGTCATACTCGTACACTGTCGGGTCATCCTGCAGGGCCTTCTCTATCTCTAACTGGGTCTGGGCACCAACACATAACCAATGAATGAATGAATGAATGAATGAATGAATGAATGAATGAATGAATGAACGGATGAGTTAGTGAGTTTGTTGTTTTACGTCCTAGCAACCCTTAACGTCATATCAGGACGGGAGTGACTTTGTTAGTTGGGGTTTATGTCCTAACAACCTAAGTTCATACCAGGATGGGTACCGACTTGTAACAGTGCGTACTTATGGTGGCATCACAATGTTATCCCATTCGAGAGAAATCGTCGACACCATGACCCACTATCCCACACAGGCACATTATCCTGATACTGCGCTAACCTGTCTTTGCCCTGTCCCTATTAATGCCGGGCACCAGGCTAGGTAGCGACTCGTATCAATTTGATAATTCATTAATTTGACTCGGCCAGGATTAAAACACCCAACCTTTCGCACGGGAGGCCTGCGCTGTACCGATTCGGCCACCGCGTCCGGTGAGTGAGTGAGTGAATGAGTGAGTTAACGAGCGACTAAAACTTCAGTGCTTATTCAGGATATCGTGCTATTATGTAAGGACATTATATACGCTCAATTGTTTTTGGTTGCAAATTTGTGAATATTTTCATACTCATAAATATATTTCAAATACTTTTAAGTGTTTAAAAAAAACAACAGAGATGACAACTCAAAAACATTTAATAGCTAGATATATATGTCGGATCCAATAAAGAATAAAACCGTGAAATATTTGTTATTGCTGTTGGTTAAATTCAACAGGTGTATTTTAAAATAAGGAAAGCAAAGAATTTCCAGGACGCATATGACCTATGCACGTAAGAGATAGGAGATGTGGTAACAACAGAGGAAACTGTCACAGTGACTGTAGATATTTTTTTGGTATTTTGATTTAGTTGTTCATGACATCTATGAGTATTACTGACACCATTATTTGATTTGAGAGCTACTCGTGTTTCTTACCTTTGTTCTAATCTTTGAGTCGTTCAAATCTTTGTATTTCGATATCAGCTTCGTTCCTCCAAGCGCCGGAGCATCCTGTGTAAATAATATCAAGAATGGTATATTTAAAATAATGATGGCTTGAAGAACATTCCCCACTCCCATAAAATCATCATCATAATTGAGGTGGAGGGGAGCGGGACGTAGAGTATCCACCTGTGAAGGTGTGGGTCATCCGATCGATCTATTTGCAGTTTTTCCCTTCCAACCAGTGGTCCACAACGGGTTCATCAAATCAAAGGCTGTGGTATGTGCTGTCCTGTCTGTGGCAAAGTGCATATAAAAGACCCCTTGCTGCTTATTGGAAAGAGTAGCCTATGTGGTGGCAGCAGGTTTCCTCCAAAGAAATATGTCAGAATAACCACGTTTGGCATCCAATAACCGATGATAAAAATTGTGGTGCTCTAGATGCGTCGTTAAATAAAACAAACTTTCCTTTTCATAATTGAGGCTAACTTATCTGGCTGGTCCCCCTCATGATGCAGATAGGTATAAATATATATAATGCAATCATACAGTGTGAAGTTTGTTGACCACTACAAAAAACTACTAAAGAAAGAAACTACTTCCCAACAGAACAAAAATCAGACCTGGCCCTGAGCAGTCAGTGCTTGCTGTGCAATAGCGCAAAAAGCAAAAGACACATGGTGCAGTCCACCTGTGTATGTGTAATGGCACAAAAAAACACAAATGGACAGGCCACGGTCATGCATCTGATCCACCCTGAAATGCAAAATGGCTAAGCAAACTACACAGCCATCCCACCTAGTCGCAGTCCTGAAGAGTCCGGGTGTGTTCTGGCGCACCGGTGCACTATCTAAGGACAGGACTTGGGTGAAAGGGGGTGGCAACAAACTAATATGGGTCGGGGTCCTCTCCCGCAAGCCTACATGACACCCAAGTAGATGTACATAGTAGGCTAAGGTATAATACTCAAACTAGACAAAAATTCAGGAAAAAATACAAAACTAACATAGATTATTACTAATCCCCAAAACCACGGGAGACTGGCCTGAGCTGAAACAGGTAAACACCCCTGGGCAAAGGATCAGAACAAAAACATCACAGTTGTCCAGCATTGAAAACAAGCACCCTCACAGGGGCTTATACGTTATGGGCAGGGTAAATACCTTGTCACAAAAAAATTAAATTGGTATTTATCCATATTATTGCTTGACCCATTAACCAAACAACTCTCTAAGTAATAATAATAATCCGTATTAAATAATATATTTATAATACAGTATCATCATTGATATCTAGTTCCTAGTCTTTTGTCGGTGGACCAGCTTGATATTAATCAGGCACTATTCCTTTTAATTTTGGTAGATAACATTGGACAGTGATATGTAAACAAATTACCGCCAACAAATTAAGGGTAGGTTGGGATGCACCTGTCTTCTGAATAGCTTCAGCTATAACTTAAGTGAAACAAAAGTTATCTTTCAACTATACCAAAGGTAAGTCTAGTCTAACCAATCTATTTTAGTTCCTGCTCTAGCCGCTATGCTATTTGAGCACCGGGAGATTTTTTACAATTTTAAATTCAATTTATTTGTATATTTATACGTATTGAGAACATTGATTCCCCTTTAATTAGTAACAAGTACGTATGTGTGCATGTAGTGATGTATGCATCTATTGCAACCCAGGTTGGTAGCACATACCTCTTCATCGCTGTCATCGCCAAATATATTAGTCTTCAGCGCTTTCTTCTTGACTCCTCCTTTTTGTGGAATTATAAGTCCATAAACCCTGGAAATAAACAATCGTAATCTTTAATTGCAATCTATTTAGGCTGGAGAAAAATACAGTAGTAACTTTCTAAGTCATTGTCAGGGTTCGAACCCACGACCTATCGCATGGGAACCTAGGTCGTAGCCAATGTTTTTACCGATTCGGCCACCCCGTTCGGAAGTACTACTTGTAACTTAGTTAGGCCGTCACATATTCACTCACTCAGCAAAGTGAACAAATTTAGGCTTGCTCCATGTCCCTTGTCCTCTCACATCATAGGCATAGCCATACTCAGTCATACTAGGCTAGAGACTTGCAGAAAAAATATCAAATGCCAGATAGCCCTACAAAACAAATATATTCAGTTAAAATAGATTAAACCCTTTAATTTGACATATATAGATGTACTTTATAGTAGGTAGTAGAGGCCTGTCAAGTTTCTGCTCATCAATCTGAAAAATGCTCAGATTTTGCCTTACTTTTACACTAGAATTTCACCAGAACCACTGCATGAATTTTTAGCATTTCTATACTGAAATAAAGTGCATTCATTCATCTTTTAAATGAGTGCTCCATTGTACTTCTTGTTTGAATGTCGACAAAGTATTTAGTTGATAAGAATAAGTACCACCTGACAGAAAATGTGAGTGCTGCTGCAGTAATAAGCCGTCGCGCCAGAGCTTAAAATTTGCTTGCTTCTTCCCATCGTGAAGCGTGCTTTCGACACAACCACCACAAATCTATATTTAGTATCAGAAAAACCGCATTGAGCTAAGCTACATAGCAGTATATAGTTCGATAGAATCAGTGGAAATGTGACATAATGTTTGGTATACCAATTGGTTTTCATCAGAGTTCACCCCCAAAAAGACAAAACAGCTCCATAGTATTGGGTACCAAAAGAAAGAGCAATATTTAAACTTCAAAATAGTCCAGGTCGTCACTATATTCATACTCTGTCGAGGTCAAGGACATGAATCTGTCCACGAATTCTCTGGCGAGACACTGCATCGTCAACAGGCAGCTGGAGTGAGAAAGAAGCATGGCATCCGACCGTGGTGCAAAAAGTGAAGAAATTCATAAGTATTTTACATTTTACAAAGCAATCTACCCAAACATTGTTATAAAGCATGTTTAGAACATATTTAGATTTAAGCTATGGTTATTTATAATTATCCTGATGCAGTCTTTCTTAGATATCCCAACTGCTGGACTGATCTGCCAGTAATCGACGCAGAATGTTAAAATACATCATTTTCAATGTGTTGGTGCGCTCCAAGTTCTTCATCAAATCAAATAAAAAAGTAAATGAAAATAAAGCTTTATTATTCTTCTGTCTAATAGTACCATTCATATTAGAATATGATTTTGTTAACCTATAGAAAACCAACATGTGGCCATGCTGTATGTTGACACTGTAATGACTGACATTAAACTCATTTGTTTCATTCAATTTGAACACTTTCTCACCATTATTAAGTCACGCTCATGAAAAACAATATTTCATCTGAAACAGTGAATAGACATGCTCATAATTAATAGCATTCGATCAGAATCCAATCAATGAATAGTCATTCAGTTTTGTGTTTCACCAATTTTGCGATTACCGGCCGGAACGGCATGGCATCCACTGTGTTGTGGCATGTGTTACTTTTTGATTTGCTGTGGAAATACTTTTAGAGATATTAACAAGCTGTCTTTTGCACCATGTAGACAAAATGTTCTTCATCTGGGTCTTCAAATATTTTGAATGTCAACTAGAACTTTATTGAAAACTGCACTGATTATTATTTTTCTATAATTATCACATTGAATTATTAAATGTGTAGTTTATATTATATTTTAAGTTACTAATTTGTGAACCATGCTGTTATAATTAGTATGCTACAATTCCGAGTAAATTAGATGCATACTTTTCAAACTAGAGCTGAAAACATAACCCCATTATGTCAGCTTTAACAAAAATAAAGTTTACTCTTTTTTGTGTCTTTTTTTAATTTTCCTAGACTTAGAGGATGACCAGTAGAGAGATATTTTCTAGCAAGTGGAAGGGGTCGGCGGCCAGATCTTCCAGTTGTCTGCCCAAATAACAAGCTCCTACTAGAGATCCATATGCTGATGACAAGTGCCCAGAAAAACTTTGATGATTCAGCTGAATTCCTCCAACGGCTGTTCCCAGAACTGTCTGAAGGAAAACTACGTCATCTTGTGTCCTACGTGAAGGTCAAGTGGGATAAGATTTGATCTCTCACAGAAAAACAGTGTTTCCTGATACAGGAGTTTGATGTGACAGGAGTAGGACCATATCTTCAAAACTGTAATTTGACAAGGAGCAAGCTTTTGGGGCTGTTGGAAAGACAGAATGATGATGTAATTTCACAATCAAGGCCATCAAATGGACTTATGCTTAGTCTGGAAGCATTCAGGAAAAAAGAGGGAACAACATATCAAGCAATGATTTCATGGTGGACTAAACTGACTGGTTTATCATCAAGTATTACTACTTTGAAGAAAATGTTGAAGAAGGCCACAGATGAAAAACAAAAACTCATTTGGACAAAGAAGAATGATGAAATGGATTCGTTCCTCTCTACTACAGTCTATCTTGGTAAACTCTGTGTCAACCTCTTCCATGAACATCAGCCTAGAAATAGATAAGGAAAGCCGTGCCCTTTCCTCTCCCACACTATGCTCAGACACTCCGCCAGAAATACTGCCAGTGGTTCAGATCAATTCTTCCTTCACCTCCAGCTTCTCAATTGATTCCCCCACCCCTTCATCTAGTGCAAGCACTGAGGGCAACAATGGGGGTCCTCAAGTCCACTGTCTCTCAAACTTGCACAAAAAGGACGCAAACTTGCAGTGACAAGACATGAGCTAGAAGATTTGCAAGAAGAAAACACAGATCTAAAGAAAAAGATGAATTGGACAGTACAGTGTTTACATGTCGCCTCAGCGAAACTTCACACGACTGAACAAGACGTTGCAAGCACTTGGGACCTTCTGCAACCTAAGAATGAAAAGGCGAAAGCTCTGATAGATAAAAATGCCACATTGAAAAAGAGACTGAACTTTTATGCAAAAGGTACTTGTAAGTGTCAACTACAAGTTCAGCAAGAAAAGAACACCAGGTTGCAGAAAGAACTTAAGAACTGTCCCTTTCTTAACACTCGTCTTCAAACCAAAGACAATCATTCCAAAAGACGACTGAGAAAGTTACAGCTTGCACATGCTGATTTGAGGAGAAATTCAAAGAAGACCAAAGCAAAGCTTAAAGAGCAACTACATGAACAAGATGAGCAAGGGGATCGGCAGCCAGAAATAGGAACTGGAGAATTGCCAGTGCTCCATTTGAAGGATGACCGAGGCTACTTCACAAATCAGGCCACTGTATGCGTCATGCAGTTGGTGGGAGAAAATGAAGCGCCTCCTGGATGTTGTGGGTCTGTGATTCAAGTTGTCGCCAAGAACATTATGAATCCAGAGGTCCCTGATTCTGATCTGCCTTCAATGAGGTCGGCAGAACGTTTTGCAGACCGTGGCCATGTCATAGGAAAAATACACATTGCTGAAACATTGCTTCAGTCAGAAAACTGGAATCTCCATACTAATGGCACATCTTGATCTGAAAAGAAGTATGTATCCCAGCAGATGACAGTTCCTGGAAAAACCATGATTTCAGGCTTTACTCCAATCAGCACTGAGAATACCACCAATCTTGTAGACCTTACCATCAATCTCCTTCATGTACTATCTGATCTTTACTCGGAAGAGCAAGCCCAAGAACCATTCACTCGTCTTCTGAAAGGCATGTCTGCAGTAATGAGTGATTGTGCTGCAGTCATGAAATCATTTGGACATGCACTGGATGAAGAAAGAAGGGCAATGCTTCATACAGAAGATGAACTGCATTTACTCTACTGCAATGCCCACTTTCTGTTGGGTCTTAGCACCACCTGTGAAAAGACTCTGAAGAAAATGGAGGACAGCAGCGATCAATTCGGACATGATCTAATGCCCAAGTTTCAGTCATTCAAGAATAGTGCTGAAAGTTTTGTCTCTAGGTAAGTACAATAAACATTTTTCCCTAGCATAAGTTATTAGTTTTGTATTTTGTACTTTTAGTACAAATACTTATAAAACAATACTTTTTTTTCCATCTGAAGACAATCTTTTTTTTCACTATTGAAGACAAGAACAGTTTTAAGATGGTAAAATACTATTACATTTCTCTAATTAACTGCTTGTGATTTATATGGTTAGTTGTCGACTGCACTAATATATTGAATGGTAGTAGCTATATTTAGTTGTTTTCAAAAAGGGTACTGAGTTAGAGTGGATCATTAATTTGCTAAATTATCTGTCTATCCTATTTTGCTTCATTTATTTCCTTTTAATAAGGTTTTAATGTTTTGGTAATTATAATATTAAGTGCACAGTGCTTGTCAATTCCGAAGGGAGAGAGGGATACCAATATTGTTGAGATACTTATAAACTGCATTACATAATTTCAGATATGTGCGTCTCACTTGTGACTGCTTTGGGCCACATGGTGACGAGAAAAACAGCTGCCAAGAACTCTGGGAAGCTTTCTGTGTGATGATGGGCAAGAAGTCATTCATTACTTCATAAAGAAGTAACCGCTTCAACAACTTCTTTGAAGCACCAGCTGCCCTTCATTTTCACCGAAATGACATAGACACCGACTTGCAGTCACTCCCCAGAATGAAGAAGAAACTTGAGAGTGTTCAAGAGGATAACAGATGTGATGAGATTGACTGCCGGGTTGTTGCCCTTGGACTCCTCTTCTACCGCATCACTGCCCCATACTGGCAGCTCCTTGAAAACAAAAGGAAGGAGAGAATCCTCAACATCCACAACAGACTGAGGCCACATCAAGGTCCTTGTACTGTCCTTGCTGATGTGGACAGACTACTGAACACCTACACCTCTGCAAAGCAGCGTTTCCTGGCTGTAAAAGCAGAACTACAGATACCTCACCAATTCTGAAGGTCACAGGCACTGTGTCTCAGCTTGTGCAGAGACTGAAGCAGTTCCTTGGAGCTGATGAAGCAGCATCAATTGAACGTCAGGAAGTTGCTACAAAGCGTCGTCGCATTGATTCTCATCCTTCTTCATCTGACAATGACTCTGACTCTGTGGATGATACTGAAATTCTTCAGTCCATGGAAGAGGAGGATGATGGAGACAAAAACCTTAAACAATTCCAGTTTGAGGAAAAGGGGCAGCTTGTTGCTGTTTATTTCTCAGAAGATTTTTTTGTCGGGGAAGTGACTGATGTTGTTTCACCACACGAAGGAGTGATCAACTTTATGGAAAAGGCCACATTCCCAGTGCAAGGACAACCAGCATTCAGGTGGCCCTCAAAGAAAGATGAGTGCGCTATTGCTGCAGACTTCATTTTTGCCACAGATATCATCTTCCAACCCTCATCTTCTTCAGAGCGTGCATTCATTGTGACCTGGCCAGTGATGTTGACACAGAAGTATGCTGCTTTCAAAGCAGCCTTATCATTAGAACTGTAACACTAACAGTTGTCTACATTTTCCTATGAGTAGTTTGCATTACTGTCAGATTGTGTTGGGACCAGATTCATGCATCTGGTTCAATAATCTAAATTGTACAAAATTACTACAAAGCATAACTGGAACTCAAAATGGAGCATGACATCTAATTTACAGTCTTGTGAGTGATAGATAAAGTGGTACTTTCAGGGCAACGAGAAAGGAAATGTCATCCTTTGTATGTAAAGTTTTCAGAGATTTTTCATGCAGTTCATCAAACAAATATATTTTTTTAATGAGAATTTCTTTTCAACAGCAGTCCCAATAACTTAAGCTATTGATTTTAACAGCAATGACACAACAGGTAACTGTTCAAAATTTCAACAAAATCTATCAAGTATGAGTTATGCTCAATCTAGCGAAAACTCCAAATATGTCCGCAACTGCCAAAATGGCCGTGTCCCATTTTTAGGGCACCATATCATCATTGAATATCATTTCATCACCGCGAAAAAAAAATGTATGCTCTCTGTGTACAGGTCATTGTAAATTATTAATAATGACACTTACTGGATATTTTGGAGAAGTTCTGCTGACTCAAAGATGGTATATAATTGGATTACCATGTAATTGAACAAATACACTTTTGTGCAATTTCCCTTTTTTGAGAGAACACCCTTCTCATATTTATTGGATGAGGGCTCATAAAATTTGTGTGCTGTTCTCTAGGTATAAATAAAGATGATCCTCGTTCATGAAGATTTTCTGTTGATATTTCATGGTGTAGTTAGATGCCAAAGTTGGCTCATATATTTAATTTTTACATGATTTTTAGGGAATCTCCAATTTCTACCGTTAGAAGGTCATAACTCAAAAACTATTTGAGATATTAACATAATTCTTTTAAAATTCTGTTTGTATTGATTAGTTCTTTAAAATAGACCCAAACTCCTAGTTTAAAAATGACAATAACATTTTGGCTCCCACTATCTATTCATAGGCATAGCAGAAGCAAAGTTATTACAGTTTATGTCTCAGGAATAGGCCTATAGATATTGAGGATTGCATCAAACGATTAGCACCATCAGTGCTTCGTCGGCCATCATGGTTGGATAGAAAGTACAGCATAACACTGCCGATGCAGCGACGGCGTTAATATCGCTTGGATTGTGGGTTTAATTTGACATGATTTCACTTTTTGAGGAAGCTATTTTCATAAATAACATTATTTCAACCCCCGATTGAATATTCATGGTTTTAAATAACAGAATTAGATCGTAACAGTGAATAGATTTGTGCTTTTTTTTAAATTTCCGTTAGAGAATGTCGCCGCCGATGCGGCGGCAGCGTCAATATCGCTGGGATTTGGGCTTTAATTTGACATGATTTCACTTTTTGAGTAAGCTATTCTCACAAATAACATTATTTCAACCCCCGAGTGAATATTTGTGGTTCTAATTAACATAATTAGATCGAAGCAGTGAATAGATTTGTGCTTTTTGTTTTATTTATAGTGATATAGTGATTGGTAGACAGGAAATGTGAACACTTATTTGTCTCTCATTTTTGCTTGAGTGCAAGTAATTAGCAACACAAGGAATAAATTAGTAGCATGTGGTAAATAAGGGGTCAAATTTCCCTGGATCATCAGCCCATGCTTTTTCTAATCGGTTCTTGAATGAATTTATTGAGCCGGTGTGGCCGTCTCCGATGCCACAAGGCTGCGGTGCCAAATATCGCTTCTGCGCATGCGTCAGAATCCAACAGCGTCGTCTGCGCATGCGTCAAATCTCTAGTTTGGCCGTAATCGATTAACACCATCCGAGCGACTCGGGCCACCCCAGTCGTCAGAATTTCAAATCCTATTTGATTATTCGACCCGAGTCTGTAGGATGTGCGCATGCGCCAAAAAGTGGCTCGGGTGACCAGAGTCGATTAATCGATTACGCCCAAATAGATCAGAAAACTGAAGCACCAAGTGTCAACACACTACTGGGATGCAGACGGTATGTACTAACTAATTAAACTATCTCTCTATCACTTATTCTATGTTTCTTTGTGTGCCAGGAGATTTTATTGTCCATTTTATTGTCTATTTGCACGTAAGGACGTTTCACGCCGATGTGTCACTCGAATCCGCGCATGCCCAGAAGCGACATTTGGCACCGCAGCCTTGTGGCATCGGAGACCGCCACACCGGCATCTATAACATTTTGTGGGAGACTATTCCATATATTTATGATCCTGTTTGAGAAACTGTGTTGCCTTAATTTTGAAATTTGAATTTTACATACACTTGATAGCAGGAGGAACTGCTTCTATCCAACCACGATGCAGGAGTAGTTAGTGTGATGCTTATGTCACACACAAATACTCAATAGACCCCTTTCAATGTTTATTATAAACGTTGTGTATGCACGCGCACCTTGGCTGCAGAACGAATGCACACTGCCATTGAGTTTGCCGGTACGCGCAGTGAAAACGTCAATTTTATTCAAAATTAATAGAAATGCAGAACCCTAACGGTATAAATTATAAATAATCTATTCGTTGGATATGTTTTCTAAGTGTTCCAAGCGGTTTATTTCTAGGTTCTAGATTCTCAGTGGGTTTAGAGTCTACGCTTGGGGTTCTGCGCATGCGCATATTCGATTAACACGACCCGGACGACTCAGGTTGCTAGAAATTCAAATAGAACACAACGAGTGGAGTTGACAAAAACATGTGCCATGTGCAAAAAGTCCCGACCACAGCTTGGCTAGGAGCAATGACGTCAAATAACATTATTTCAACCCCTGATAGCAGAATGAACTGCTTCTATCCAACCACGAAGCAGGAGTAGTGTGATGCCTACGTCACACGCAAATCCTCAAAAGGCTAATTATATCACAGGTTGGTTTCAATAGCAGGACTTTTTTTTTACCTGAGACTGAGTAAAAAAGTAAATAAACAAAACAAATTCTTAATGTGAAGTCCCAAAGTCAAATAGAAAAATTGTCTTTTATATGTGTACCGTCTGTCTGTGATAAATAACTGACAACACGCACATCTTATAATTTAACCCATACGCCATAGTCTATGTGTGAATAACGCCGGTCGCCGCAAAGCGGTTCGGCAACAACGGTAATGCTAGCCCTCATTCAGCGGCGCAGAGCTGCTTTGCAGTTGCTGTTATCTTTCAGTTTCCAAATTAGGGTTTTCTAGAGCTCTACAATTTAGTTCTTGTTTTCATGACATAGATCACATATTTCTCTACATCCTCGTTTTTTTATTGTTTCAATTGTACCACGATCAGTTTCAAAAGTTGATGGTTGAATTTCAAGTTCTACTTTTCTCAAAAAAAATCTTCATCAAATCACCCAAAGGAGATTAAATTATGTCATCAAACTATGAAATTGTTGTTCCTTCATTAGTTGTCTACATGTTGTGAAATTGTAAGGAAGTTTGATCTATTCCCAAACTAGATATTTGATCCGTAGCACTTTAACTTTTGCTGGCACTCTCCCCTCTGCCTTTTCAAGGCTTGTGCTACTTGGCATTCACGCCTCGGCATCGCTTATGTCCTACTGATTTTGGATCGTAACATTTGGTTGGTTTACTATAGAACAATGGGTTTATAATTAGTTCAAATCGATGTAACTTTCTTTATATTTACATTAGAAATATTATATGGCTACCATGTTTAAGGTCTTTTCGTGCTCTTTCCATTGGTATATGTTCCATTGAGATCAAATGCATTAAAAAAAAAATGCTCACATAATGACATAAGCCGTGTTTACACGGGCGATTTAAAACGTTTCATATGAAACCACTTGCCTAGATCGACACACATTTGGCGTGTAAACGCGACTCTGAGGCGTTTTAGGGCTGAATCGCTTCATATGAAACGGTTCATCTATACCACCTCCCGAGGTGGTTTATTTGAAGCGATTCAGCTGGTTCCCGGGCGGCGATAGTATAAAATAGTAGTGCGTGCCGGCAACAGATGGAGCAGTAACTAATCGCTGGTGCCCGGCAGTGTTAGTGCCCGATTACGCCGAAATCTAGTGAATGCGATCATATTTAACAGAATTACAGACTCAAATAATTAAATTTAATTAAATTAACCTTAAATTCCAAGCGATATTAACGTAGCAGGTACATCTGCGTCGAATCGACGTGTTTAAACTAAACAAATAGCAGTGCTTGCCGACTACAGGCGCCTGCTGGTTCCCGGCGCCGACACACTTTCCAACTCCGCCGTGTAAACACGCATCTAAAACGCTTCATATAAATCGCCTTGTCTAGAACGTTTCACAATTCCCCGTGTAAACACGGCTATAGGCCCATAGGCACAGCCGCTGATAGCCTATAGTACTATACTATAGTCTATAGAAAAATTACAGGTTATAACAAACCTGCAAAGTACTTCTGACTAGTGCTTGTCGGATACTAAATACTGTTTCAGTCCCAGCAGTCAATACTGTAGTATAGTATAATACTGGACACCTCTGAACTGAAGTTAGATAAAAGATTCACCCCATACTACAGACAGCACAGCACGCTGCACAGCACAGCACAGTACATCACATGAAAATTTTAAAATTGTTGCACAGTACTGAAAATCGGTAGACAGACAGAGCTCACTGAATAGATTAAAGGGTTTTTTAATTCGAGTAAATATGATTAGTCGTTCCAAAGTTATCTACGATTTAGTTTTCCTAGAAATCAATATTTTGTCCTATTGGTGGTAGCTCATAAGTTGTGACCATTCGTGTTCCAGGATAGGTACATTTCTTTGTAGTATCTTTATTAATTGTCAGATCCTGATCAAACTTCACAACTCTTCGTATGGCAAATCACCCCAGCTTATCAAAACTGATCCCAAAAAATTAGATCACAGAAAAATGTAGGTTTCCATGGCAACCGTAATGCAAATTTAAAATCACTGTAGTTTTGTCAATTCCGTGCCGATCCCGCCGATCTGAACACGTGTTTGAAAGTGCTCTAGTGTCTTTGGGAGATGACAGAAGTACACAATGTAGGTATCAAATGAAAGATAAATAACTAATTATCTAACTTTTCTCAGGTTATTAGAATCAGTCACAGAGTTCAGATGCTGCAGTGGAGACAGATATACCGCAGCGCCCCAAGCGGGATTTGATGTACCTTTGAATCTTTCATCTACTCTGAAGTGAAGTGTCACAGTGTCACTGTGATGTACCTAACAGAAACACTGTAACAGTTAGATAAAATATTCACCCGTGACTTGTAGTGTACTACACGTACCGGGTGAATCTTTTATCTATGTAACAGTGTGACCTGACAACACTCAACAGGCAACAGTCAACACTTTATTATAAGTTATAGTTTGACAACACGCACCAATAGCCGCATTCCACGATGTTACACAACTAATTATATCTGTAGTCTAACAGAATATAGTTCAGAGTTCTGCTGGTATTACGAATAGTTTGTGTAAACACGGCATGGTGATGTAAACGTGAGATTTGTCATAGCAAGCTTACTTTTTGCCTTCACTTGCTGCCATGTTGGTTTTTCTGGGTCAGACCCGCGCACGCTGACAGGCTGCTTCCTCATTGGAGGAAATTATAATTTGTTGCAGGGTATGGACTAGATAAAAGATTCACCCGGTACTTTACAGCAGTATGGACCTACCTTATTAGGGTGCAGCAAAAGTACTTTTGCTGGGAGCGGGGGTTACTATTTATCTTTAAAAGAACATAGGGCCTACCAGTTGTAAACCTGGCGTCACAGTGGACAAATTTTACCTAGTAATACTAGAACAGCAAAACGCGTTAGGCCTAGATAGATGTGAAAACTAAACCTCACTATCTCCAAGCTGTTCGGGTGCATGTAAACGACAACGGGTCCAGTGCGGCGGAAGTAAATAAACTCATGAATATTAAGTTTGACCTATATATATGATGAATCGACCTTGAACTTGGTCTCCGCATCGCTTCTGTGCTTTTAAAATTAATAGAAATCCAGAGCCCTAACCTTATCAATTTAATATAATCTTTTTGGTAAACATGTTTTCTATATGTGTACCAAGCGATTTGTTTCTAGGTGGTGTGGTTTTAGAGATATTTCACTTTTTCTGTATGAAGATTGCTCACGACTTGAGTTTGTCTGTATGTACAGTGGCAGTGCAAAACCTAGTTTTATTCAAAATTAATAGAAATCCAGAACCCTAACCATATAAATTTAATATAATCTTTTTGGTAAACATGTTTTATACATGTGTACCAAGCGATTATTTTAATCATTATTTTTGTATCGCTGAGAGGGGGGGGGGGGTATTTTTGGGGATACCTCACTTGACTTGTTGTACATTTACAAAACACAACAGGTGGAGTGTGTTCTAGGATGCCCTCGTGGTTTGTTATTAGAACACATATAACTTACTTCATATTTCATAGCAATCGTATATTTAAGTTCGTTTTTTTATCAAAACATCTTGGTTGAATACTTTTCCCCTAAGTTGTGTGTGGCCGGATGGGTGTGATACATCACATATAGGTCAAACTTAATATTCATGAGTCTATTTACTTCCGCCGCACTGGACCCGTTGTCGTTTACATGCACCCAAGCTGTTCACAATTCCCCGTGTATAGACTACATCACGGTTCCAGCGGCGCGTTGCATTGTGGGATGTATCAGAGCAAAACATGCCCCCCCAAAAGCACATGGCACATGCTAATACACTGGATGCAGCTATGAAATGTGCTAGTTTCAGATCATCTCAGCTCTTGTTTGAAACATGGAATACCAGCTAAAAAAATATATATAATAAATTAAGATATTAATCTTTTATCCAGCATTGCATTTACATCAATATAATCAGCAGATCTTATGCCACGTGCATTTAGATTTCGAAAGATCTAGGCATTCAGACTAGTGTTAGAGCCATAGCCAGTGTACTCAATGCATTGTCAATGGCAGTGAGCAATCTCCATACAGAAAAAGTAAAATATTGATAAAACCACACCACCTAGGAACAAACCGCTTGGAATACATATAGAAAACATGTTTAGCAAATAGATTATATTAAATTGATATGGTTAGGGTTTTGGATTTCTATTAATTTTGAATAAAACTGACGCTTTTTACTGCACGTATAGGCAAACTCAATGGCCGTACGCCTTTGCTTTGCTCCCAACGCCGTTTTCAGCGCATGCGCAGTCGGAACCGTGATCTAGTTTATACACGGCGCTCCAGTACCGTCACGACTCAGAACGTCGGATCCAATCAGATACTACCTTTCAGACTGTCCAATCAAAGGGCTTGTTTGTTATAGTCCCAAGACCCAAAATTGTGCTCCCCATGACAGAAAAAAACTGGCAAACTGACAAACTCTCATAATCTCTGCTTGCTGTTTTTGTCAGTCTATATGCTTTCCCAGTGCTTCTAATAATTGTGAATATGTATGTATGTATGTATGTATGTATGTATGTATGTATGTATGTATGTATGTATGTATGTATGTATGTATGCATGTATGTATGTATGTATGTATGTATGTACGTATGTATGTATGTATGTGTGTGTGTCTGTGTATGTATGTATGTATGTACGTACGTACGTACGTACGTATGTATGTATGTATGTGTGTGTGTGTGTAGGTAGGTAGGTATGTAGGTAGGTAGGTATGTATGTGTGTGTGTGTGTATGTAGGTAGGTAGGTAGGTAGGTATGGATGTATGTATGTATGTATGTGTAGTGGTTTGCACTGACCTCTCAGGCAAGTAACCACATAGACAGTTAGGCGTGGGTAGTGTGGTGATATCAGGGAGCCTAGGTGGAGTAATGATTAGCACACTGGCCCGGAATGCAAAGAGATGTGGGTTCGAGTCCCACTCTAGGCACAATATTTCCCATCTTCATCACCCACACGACACTGGTTGCCGTGATCATGATCCTGTATAAGCTTTGCGCTGTATGGTTGTTGAACCTACCCTGTGTATGTATGTGTTAGTACATTGCCTGTATGTATGTAATTGTAAGCATTAAAAGACTTACAATTCCAGGGGGACGAGTGTAGTGGTCTGCACTGACCTCTCAGGCAAGTAACCACATAGACAGGTAGGCGTGGGTAGTGTGTTGATATCAGGGAGCCTAGGTGGTGTAATGGTTAGCACACTGGCCCGGAATGCAAAGAGATGTGGGTTCGAGTCCCGCTCTAGGCACAATATTTCCCATCTTCATCACCCCCACGACATATGTATGTATGTATGTATGTATGTATGTATGTATGTATGCATGTATGTATGTATTATGTATGTATTATATATGTATTATATATGTATTATGTATGTATTATGTATGTATTTACATATATGTATGTACATATGTATGTACGTACATATGTATTTATATATGAATGTATGTAGGCTATGTGCCGGTATGTATGCATACATGTATACATGTATCCTATGTATGTAGGTCTATGTAGTACTACTACTAGTAGCCTATGTGTGTGCAGGTATGCATGTACCCAGCCAGCATTCCCATCTGGGCAGCCCATCTGGGGCCCAGCTAAATTTGGCCACAGGTTCCAAGTGGGCCGCACCTGGGCTAGTCCAGGTGGGCCTATCTCAGTTATTGAATATGTTCACTATATCTTAGACAAAATATGATGATTTTTTTTTAAAGGTGGGAATCTAGCCCATGTGGGGGCCATCTCACACCCACTTCAGAGCCCATCTGGAACCCCTGCCCAGCTGTGCCCAGCTCGCCCATTGACAACCCATGTAGGGCCCACCAGGGTATGTTGGCTGGGTATGTAACCTATATATATATATTTTTTTTTTACCTCGGTACTACCCTCTGGCTACTCCTAGTCCAGGGAGAAGGAACCCAGATATCACAGAGCCGTCGGGCCGACGTTGTTTAGTCCACTGACCCACCGTTGGTCCAACGGTGGCAAGCCACCCATAGCAGCATATGCCACCATTGGGCCAACGGTGGCCCAATAGTGGAAACCTACCCAGCCAGCCAGCAAAAAATATGTTTGTTTTTTGTTTGTTGTTGTTTTACGTCCTAGCAACATCTAAGGTCATATCAGGACGGGTACCGACTTGTGACAGTGCGCACTCATGGCGACTTTATAGTGCTGTCCCACTGGGAAACCAGGCCGCCGGCACCATGACCGGTATCCCACTCAGTCACATTATCCTGACACTGAGCACACCAGTCCTTGCCCTATCCTAATAATGCCGAGCGCCTGGCTAGGAAGCGACAAGTATCAATTTTAAAGTCATTGGTTTGACTCGACCGGGACTCGAACCCACAGCCCCACGATCTACCAGCACGGGAGACGGACGCTCTAACTCATTCGGCCATCCCGTCTGGGGTCCATATGGGTTACATTGTGGACCCCATATGGTTTTTCCAGACAGGAATCTGTGGATACCACATGGAGAAGATATATGTTTCCTGTGTCACAAAGCAGTTACCACAGATGGCACTGGAGGATTAAACCCCAATTAAAATAAATCAGTTTAATATCATAGAGGTGCAATACACCTCATATTAGATAGTAAGATGATAAGACACTAATCTTGGCTAAAAAGCTAAGCTAAGAAGTGATGACTGCTAAACAAACCCAGCACTCCTCATTAAAACACTTTTGCAATGAAAATGGTGTTTCATGAGCACTGACGGGCATTTGTAAGTGGGTCATTCTCAGAAACTGTGTACCACTTGAGGTAGTCTACATGAAATGCATATTTCAAAGAAACCCATTATTGGAGTGTCAATATTTAGATTTCATCATTTAGCCCAATAATGTGGGAGATATTTTAGATCAAAAGTAAATGTTAATATTGTGCATTATGTATCATATTGGGATAGATGTAGCTAAATAAATAGAAAATTACATCACTAATTTGTGACATTGTCAACAGCATTGAAAATAAAGTGTCACAAACTTAATCAAAACCTCTGAACAACAGCATATTTCACTTCAAATGGTCATATACAATGTCTTCATTAAGTTGAAGACATTTATTTCTTTAAAAATTTCTTTAAGAAAAAAAGAAAAGATTAAATAGTTGACCTTTTCTGGAGTCATTAACATCATAACATTTAGTTTCCACTTGCAAGTACTATGAAACTCTGCATCAAACACTGAGTACAGATACAGTACAGGAACTATTTTCACCATTTGACACTCTATGCATGGACCCAGTTATGGCATAGTAAAAGATCAATCCTGAAATTGCCCCCAAACATTGAAATTTGAGCCGAACATTTGTATAAAATTGTTGATTCCACTTGGACTGTTACATTGTTAATATTTTTCAGTTTTTCTCTCTGATCATCACAAATAACACAAAACCATAGCAATGAGGTTTCAAATTATTATTACTACTGTTTATAAAGCAAGTGGCATGTGAAATGTCCTAAAAATGTCAAGCTTTGTGTGGAAAATGTTTGATTTTGGAGTCAGATTAGTTTCCATGCTATACTGCTATTTATTGGGTGTGAGCATCATTTGACCTAATTAAAAATGTCAGAATATGTTTATTTTCAATTATTCAGATGCAAAAGGACATACACATTGAGGTAGCTTGTATATATAGACTTTGACAGCATTTTGATTTTGTGGTACTGATGTCACAGTATTGGTACCAAACATCTGAGAACGACCCAACTTCAAACTCTCCACTGAGCTGTTCTGAAAGTAACTGTATTACACGTCACCTATGGTTGTTAGTTAGGCATATTTTACCATCCTTCTCAACTATATCTTTCTACTGCTTGATGCATGAGGGAGGCTCTGTTGTTGCCTGTCTGTTGGCATGTCATAACGCCGGTGGACCAACGGTGGCAAACGCCATTGGGCCAACAGTGGCAAACACTGTTGGGCCAAAGGTGGCAAACGCCATTGGGCCAATGGTGGCAATCGCCGTTGGGCCAACGGTGGCAATCGCCGTTGGCCCAACGGTATTTGTCCACTTATCCACGATTGGCCCATCAGCTGATTAAACACCATTTTCATGGCAAAAGGCTTTTGGTTAATGGTGCTGTCACATTATGACGCATCGCTCAAACGTATGCCGACGTATGTGATTTTTGGCCAGTACGTCGGGACACGTCGTAATGCATTACGCGTTTGTTATGCATATGTCGATATACGGCATCGCTCGTTAGGGGATTGCGAAAGTGTTGTGCATGCGCAAAACTTTTGAAGTATGACAATGCATGGGTGTTAGTTACTTCGGTTGTATGTTATGTATACATTAGGCATACGTCAATGTATGTTAGACAAACGTTGTTCACTATGTTGCACTATGTTGACCTACGTTAAAGGCAGTGGAAACATACAGTCTGTCTACTGACAACATATAGATAATGTACTTCTAATATACGTCTAACGACCGTTTTGCATTTCTCCACCATGTCTTGACTTATGTAACATATGAGGAGTAATTCTGGCGATCGAATTACGTATTTAACGTTCACCGGCGTTCTACGAACGTAATGTGAGCGTAATTCGGGCGTTTTTTGCCCTGAGGCACGTTAGCCATATGTTGGTCATACAGTATGTATACGTCCAACTTTGCCTCCCGCACCGAAAGGTTTGATGCATCTCGACGTAAAAAAGTGATTTTACATGTTGGCCACAAGCTTGCGAGATGCGTCGTAATTTGACAGGGCCATAAGATTTTAAAAATAATTTACCCCAAAAGATTATATTTTACACCGTTGGGCCCGATGTCAGGCCATGGTTGGTGGCCCGATATGGGGCCGCTTGGGCCCCGATGGTGGCCCGATGGTGCCAAATATGTGGAAAATGCACGGCAAGCAGCTGCGAGCCACCACTGATGGCCCAATGGTGGCAAATATGGGGAAAAAGAATGGCAAAGAGTGGTGGCCCACCACCATCGGCCCGACGGTGGCAAATATGTGGAAAATGAACGGCAACCAGCGACCACCTGACGGTGGCCCGACAGTGGCCCGATGGTGGAAAATGCATGGCAACCAGCGATGGGCCACCACTTTTGGCCCGACGGTGGCAAATATGTGGAAAAAGATGGGCAAAGAGCGGCAGACCCCCACCGTCGGCCCGATGGTGCCCCGACAGTGGAAAATGTCTGGCAACCGTGTGACCAATAGCCAACGTCGGCCCGATGGGTCTGTGCTATCTGGTAGCGACCACCCGACAGTGGCCTGACAGTGGCCCGACGTGGCAAATATGTGGAAAATGAACGGCAACCTGTGGTGGGCCACCACCATCGGCCCGACAGTGGCCCAACGGTGGCAAATATGTAGAAAATGAATGGCAACCGGCGGCGGGCCACCACCGTCGGTCCGATGTTGGCCCGACGGTGGAAAATGTGTGGCAACCGTGCGACAATAGCCAACGTCGGCCCGACGGCTCTGTGCTGTCTGGGAAGCACATCTGGGTCCAGCAATTAGCATAATCTACTCACAACGGGAGGACGTTTTTTGAGTAGCTCCGGCAGTTTTTCTTCATTAACTACTAAACCAACCAGGTTAGTATCATTTTTGACTGGATACGTTGGTATAGTACATGTTGTGATATATGCGTAATAGACGTACAGGTGTGTGGTTAATATATGTTAATATATGTTAACGAGATGCAGAGGTTGAGACAAAGAGTTATGCAAATGAGATGACGTCATGGAAAGTTTAGCCGGCGGGTCAAGTGTGCCCTAGGCCGTGAATAAACCATTCAGTATCCAGAAGTCAAAGTGTTCAGACGTCGTACTTTCACATGGTGTCAGATGAGGAAGAATGCCGCCCGCTAATACATTGCCGGGTTTGCGGCCTCCTGGTCAGCTTGTCCTCAGCCACACTGCGAGATCGAACTGGAAAACATAGATCAGAGCATATGATATTTACGCTACTGCGGCAGGTGTCGTATTGAAGACAGAACGAGTGCAATGCTGCATCTTTCTTTACGTAGCCGGTGAGGAGGCGCAAAAGATCTTCGCCAATATGGATATCGCTCTCGCTGATCAAGATAAGATCGTGCCGCTTACGGAGGCGTTTAGGGTTTATTTTGTCGGTAAATGCAGTATCATTATCACACGATATAAGTTTAACTCACATAATCAGGCGACAGAAAATATGGCTACATATATAACGGCATTGAGAGACAAAGCGAAGGATTGTGAGTATGGTACGGTGGAAGAATCGCTATTGCGTGATCGGATTGTGGCTGGCGTAAAGAATGTGAATTTACGGAACAAACTGCTGCAAACTACGGAGTTAATGTTGGGAAAATGTGTCGATATATGTAAGATGAGTGAGTTTAGCTCTGCGCTGTTGGAGGACACCAAGTCAGACATTGAAAGTAAAGAAATTGATTTCATTCGGAACTATGCTAATGTGCGTACAGGTGGTTCAGTCATCGGCGATGCCATCTTGGAAATCGCCATCTTGGAATACCAGCGGGGCTGGACAGTTCAAGATCCGCTGCCAGAACTGTGGATATGAACACCGCCGGGGAGTCTGCCCAGCGAAAGGAAAAGCTTGTGTAGCCTGTAAGAAGATCGGGCACTTCGGTAAGGTCTGCAGGCTGGGCAGGAGCAGGCTTGGCAGGGTCAACAAGCTTACCATGGAAGAGCCTGACCCTCATAATGCTGAGCAAGACCCGGATCCGGCGGAAGTCAACGTCCTGGCAATGGATCTCTTCATCGGGGCCGTCGACCGCGGTGCTGGTCAGGATGCCGAGCTGTGGCACGCGATCGTTCGGGTGAACGGTTGTCCTGTCAAGTTCAAGCTCGACACTGGTTCGGAGGCGAACGTGCTGCCGAGGTACCTCTTCGACAGGGTTGCTCCGGGGCGGCTGACGAACACCAGGTGTTCGTTGGTGACGTTCTCCGGTCACCGGATCACGCCTGACGGGGAGGCACTGCTGGACATCAACGACAGAGTGCTCAAGTTCCAAGTGGTACCGGATTGCCAGCCTATTTTGGGCAAGCAGGCTTGTGTGACGTTGAACCTGCTGGTGCGGGTGGATGAGGTGCACTGCGCTGCGCCGACGAACATTTCCGGGCCGACGAACAGTGCCAGCACTGGGGCGGTGAAGCTGGTAAGCGAATACAAAGATGTATTTCAGGGTTTGGGGTTGATTAAGGCAAATGCTGTCATTCATGTTGATAGATCTGTTCAACCTGTCATTGATCCGCCTAGACGGATCCCGTTTGCCATTCAGGGCAAGGTACGCAGTGAGCTTGATCGCATGGTTGAGTTAGGTGTTATAGTTGAACAAGATGAACTTACCGAGTGGGTTAATTCTATAACTATTGTCAAAAAAACAAACAAGATTAGGATTTGTCTGGATCCGACTAAGTTGAACAAGGCGATAAAGAGAGGGCCTTTCCCTACTAAAACAATTGATGAAATTATTGCCAAAACGGCAGATGCAAAGTATTTTTCAGTTCTAGATGCAAAGACCGGGTATTGGCAGATAGAATTAGATAACGAAAGTTCACGTTTGTGCACGTTCAATACTCCATGGGGCCGGTACAGGTACACCCGTTTGCCTTTTGGTATCAAAACCGCCGGTGACATTTTTATTCAGGAAATGCACCGTGTCATGGGCGATATACCCGGTATTGGGATAGTCACGGACGATATTTTGGTATATGGGTCAACGGTTGAGGAACACAACGAGTGGCTCCGAGCCGTGTTGGACCGAGCTAGGTTGGTTAATCTGAAGCTAAATGATGCTAAATCTTTGTTATGTAAAACAACAGTAAAATATATAGGTCATCAACTTACCCGGCAGGGTGTGAAGCCTGATCCAGACAGAATACAAGCAATAGTTGACATGCCAGAGCCGCGTGACAAACAAGGCGTCCAAAGGTTCCTGGGCATGGTTGGATATGTACACAAGTTTATACCCAACATGTCCGAGATAGCCAAACCACTACACACGCTCCTCGCAAAGGACATGGCGTGGCACTGGCAAGCCGAACAGCAGGGCGCGTTTGATAAGTTGAAGGAGAAGTTAAGAACTGCTCCTGTGTTGTCATATTACAATGTTAAGAAGCCCATTGTGATTCAGGTAGATGCTTGTCAGTCAGGTTTAGGTGCTGCATTAATGCAAGATGATAAGCCGATCGCACTCGCATCTCGTGGGCTCAACTCAGCGCAGTGTGGATATGCCACAATAGAAAAAGAAATGCTCGCCATATGTTTCGGATGTCAAACATTCAGTTATGTCATGTGAAGGGTTCTTTGATGTTTTTTGCAGACACGTTGTCCAGGGCGCATAGCATCAAAGTAGGTCAGGATAGCCTGTTCGATGATAGGTTCTGCATTGCTGCAGTGGACATGCAGTCATCGAGTCTGTTGAGTAAGATTGTAAATGAATATGAAAAAGATGTGTCCATGTCCATGTTAATTTCACGCATTGAAGATGGGTGCGACACTACATGCATACAGACACCACCGTGTCTGAGACAGTACATCCCATACAAACATGAGTTAACGATAGAAAACAATCTTGTAATGAACGGCAATCGGGTGGTGGTTCCTCCGGGTCTTCGTGGTGAAATGATAAGAGGCTTTACATGAGACACACCTAGGGGTGCCCAAGTCCAAGCAGTTAGCGTGTGACTGTATGTTTTGGCCGAACATGAATAAGCAAATTGAAGATAAGGTCAGTTGGTGTGACACTTGCCAAAACAACTGGAAAAGTTTGCATAATGAGCCCTTGATCAGTCACCCGATCGCCTGTCAGCCGTATGAAAATGTTGGTGCTGATTTATTTGAGTTAAATCATAAGAATTACCTGATAACTGTGGATTACTACACAAAGTATCCTGAGGTGACGGCGTTGGGCGATACGTTGTCTGTCACTGTTATTGAAGCGTTGAAAGACAATTTTGCAAGACACGGTATTCCTAGTCAGGTCGTTTCGGACAACGGTCCCCAGTTTAAGAGTCATGAGTATAGGGAGTTTGCACTACACTATGGGTTCAAAGCTGTGTATTCCAGTCCTCAGTATCCTCGTAGCAACGGGCAGGTAGAAAGGTTTGTAAGGACAGTCAAGGACATGTTAAAGAAGTGCGAGAAAACTGGGTCTGATTTTCAGTTAGCTTTGCTAAATTATCGTAATACTCCGTTGCCCATCCTGAATGCGTCTCCGGCTCAGCTGCTCATGAGCACACGGTTGAGGGGCAGGTTGCCTATGGCGGAGGAAATTTTGGTGCCCGAAACGCAAAATTCGAAGGAAAGACAGACAGCTAAATGGCAGAGAAGTCAGAAAGCGTGTCATGACCGGAAGTGTGGTAAGCCGCATAAGCCTATGAAAGTCGGGGATAATATAAAGTACAAAAATCATGCTGGGGAATTGGAAAAAAGGGGTTATTGTGGTATGAACAGGTGTTTTTGGTAGAGAATATCAAATTTTGAACGAGTCAGATAACATGTTGTATCGTAACCGGGTTCAGATTATCAGGGCGCCTGTGGGGGGGCCACCTGAACCCGTCGTGCAGACGCAAACTGGGTCAGCGTCAGTGCCGAATGTAAACAGTGCGGCTAATCTAAGTAGGTCGGGTCGGCTGATAAGGCCGGCGAGCAGGTTAGACCTGTAGTAGGTCAGTGTAGATTGAGTGTGTACATGTATAGCATGTGCATGTAGGATTAAGTTGTATTTTCAGATATGTGCGTTGCTTTATGATATATGATGGACACTTTATGACATCAGGCTTTACGGCTGGACAGTTAAGGAGTTCAGTGCATTGGGCGCTCAGACATTGGCAAGGACTTGCATTAAGTTAAGTACGCATATATGTTATTGTGCATTTGTTTGACTAGTGTTTGGTGTAATCGTCATTGTTATTTTGAAATATTTCATGTTTCAGAAATACTTTGAGGGGGGGATGTGATATATGCGTAATAGACATACAGGTGTGTGGTTAATATATGTTAACGAGATGCAGAGGTTGAGACAAAGAGTTATGCAAATGAGATGACATCATGGAAAGTTTAGCCGGCGGGTCAAGCGTGCCCTAGGCCGTGAATAAACCATTCAGTATCCAGAAGTCAAAGTGTTCAGACGTCGTACTTTCACACATGTTAGCATTCACATACATCAAGTTTTAAAAACTTTTCATGAAGAATTGACTGAGTTACAGTTTAATTACGATTTGTCGTAACATTGTTATAACAATTCAGCCATTGTTCTTTATAATGCCGCCCGTTGCCCAACGGGGAGATGTTTGGCAGGAGCAACTAACATCGTTAGGATTTATTCCTGGGTTTCTTTGAGATTCCCCAAATTGTTGTTAGGCGTACCTCCGAGTCCCATAGTATTTTCTCCAACTTGTTGGCCACAAAAGCCACAGGTGGGAGAAGTTTATTGGACAGAGAGTGTGGGAGGGTACTGCTACACTGATCCCTACCCCTCATTAGGCTTCGGTTGGTTGTCCATACCGTTTACCTATGACTGAAAAATTAGCCACATGCCTGTGTTAAAAATGGTTTAAATACAGATTTAACACCAATAGACACATTTGGTATAATAATTTATTGTTTGCCTGTGTCATGTGCATCTCGAAGGATACCTATCCTTTTGGCTCTGGGGTTCTTATAGACTCCCAGAGATGGCTACGAAGCGGAGTAAGGCTGACGCACCTTGAGAGGTGAGCGAAGACGAAGACCCGTCACCACCATTACGGGTACAAAGGTTACCAGAACAAAGGCATTCTGGGGAGGCGGGGGGTTCGGAGGCCGGGCCGGGTGACCTAGATGAACGGGTCACGCAGCTGGTGCAGCTCAAGTTGGAGGAGTTGCTCCCCGCTAAGCCACACGCTGCCAGGAGGAAGCAGCTGATTGTGTCAGAAGACTCCGATTTGGAGGATTATTCCGAACCTCAGGACTCTTCCAATGAAGAGTCCCAGGAAGAGGTGGTTGTGCCTGCGCAAAGGTGCAAGCATAAGAAGAAGGCAAAGTCGTCCAAAGGGGACAACTTCACCAGGGCATGCAAAAAGAAGCCGCTGGTGAAGAAAGCCAACAAGAAGAAGTCGAAGAAAAAGAAGTCTTGTTATGTTATGTTTCCTTATATTGATGACTCATTTATTGTTGCACAAACACAACAACATTGTCAAACAGCAATAGACAAACTATGTGGGAATTTTAAGAAGTTAGCTTTCTACATACATGAAAGTAAATCAGTTTTGACACCAACAAAGAAATTAAAGTTTCCATTCTTTTTTATTGACACCACAGAAACGACTATTTCATTAACGAAAGAGAAAGTTTATACGTTTTTAACAACGGCCAGCCAATTATTACAATTGAACACACCAAAGATTAGGCAAGTTGCAATACTAATAGGAATCATGATAGCCTATGCTCCTGCTATCCTATATGGCAAAGCACATATTAAATCGCTAGAAATAGATAAGAACTTAGCGTTGGCTCGCACTAAAGGCAATTTTGAACAGCCCATGATGATTTTGCAAGAAGGCCTACAGGATATTATGTGGTGGCTTTCACACATTGAGAATTCACCTAACCCTATTAGAATGGGCGAACCCAATACAACAGTTATGACTGACGCTTCAGTAGAAGGATGGGGATGAAGGCAACAGGTGGTCGGTGGATGGTAGATGAAATCTCCAACCACATACATGTACTAGAGCTCAGAGCTATTTATTTAGAATTGCATAGTCTAGTTGATCTACCTAAAAATCATGTAAGGGTATTAACAGATAATACGACAGCCATGGCTTACATACGTAATATGGGAGGGACTCGTTCCAAACCATGTAACCATTTAGCCAAACTAATTTGGGACTGGGCAAAGGAACACAACATATGGCTAACAGTAGGACATATCCCAGGCAGTCAAAAACTTTGGCTGACAGGAAAAGTCAACATTTCCATAACCATCTAGAACTGTCGTTAAATCATAGTATTTTTGATTACATTTGTGATAAATGGGAGAAGCCAGATATTGATTTGTTTGCATCACAAAACAACAAAAAGTTACCCAAATATGTCACCTGGCATCCAGAGCCAGAAGCCTGGAGAGTGGATGCATTTTCTCTGATTTGGAATAATAAATGTTATTACATATTCCCACCATTCAGCATTATCAGGAGAGTGGCCAGGAAGATCAAGATGGATCGCTCACATGCAGTACTCATAGTACCGGAGTGGGACACACAACCATGGCCAGTGGCAGTGAAGTTAGAAGCAAAAGACGTGCTCAGGTTTTCACGAGAAACGAACAACCTACAACATCAAGGACCACTAACAGTCCATGGAGACATGTCAATGACACCCCTTTTGGCATTCCTTTTTTAAGGAAACATTTAGAACAATATGGATTAGACAAAATTACACAAGAAATACTTATTTCACACGCCTGGAGAAAAGTAACGGTGAAATTATATACAAGCTATTTAAGGAAATGGGGACTTCACTGTTTGCTGAAAGGAGTTAAGCCATTAAGGCCCTGTCACACTACGACCTATGGCATTAGCGTATGCCGGCGTATGCGCTTTTCGACCAACACATCGGCATATGCCATCATAGGTTAGGCATAGGTTGGACATAGGTCGTATATGCTCTTCATAGGTCGTCATAGGTCGGTGTAGGTTGAGCCGCCAAAATCTTTTTGTGCCTATTCCAAATTTTAAACCTATGCCAGTGTGTGGCTCATAGGTTGCTCATATGCCTGACGTACGCTACACGTACGCCGGTATAGGTTAGGCATAGGTTAGGAGTAGGTCAGCATAGGTTAGCATAGGTTAGCCGTACATTGAGCCGGCGCCCCCCGCGTATCTCTGGTGTATGTATCGTTCGCCTAGCGTATGGGTAAAGGGGCTGTCACACTACGATGTATAGCGTTAGTGTATGCCAATGTATGCGCTTTTCGACCAACACGTTGGCATACGCCGTCATAGGTTACGCATAGGTTAGACATACGTCGTATACACTTTTCATAGGTCGGCATAGGTCGAGCCGCCAAAAATAATTTTGTGCATGTTCAAAATTAAAAACCTATGCCGGCGTGTGGCTCATACGGTTCTCATACGCTGGACATACGCTGGCATAGGTTACGCATACTGTGGCCATATGTCGGCGTAGGTTACTCATATGCTAGACCTGTCACCTGTAACCGTCAACAAACGTCCCAGTACGCCGAGTATAGGTCATCATATGCTTTGCATACACCGTCATAGGTTAGACATAGGCAACGCATAAGCTTCATACGTCACTGGGACCTCCCTAGTGAAAAAAGGTCGGAGTTTCTCGACCTATTATGATTTTCAAATTATTTCACCACGTTATGCATACGCCGCCGCAATACATCGTAGTGTGACAGGGCCTTTAAAACCTATAATAGCTCAGGTTGTAGGATTTCTAAGGATACTAGAGGATGAAGGCTTAGGATTTGGTGCAATTAATGCAGCTAGATGTGCACTTTCAATTATTCTACCAAGAATATATGGACAAATGATTGCAAAGCATCAGTTAGTACACTGGTTCATTAGATCGGTGTATGAAAGAAACCCACCCAAACCCAAATATAATATGTTTTGGGATGTGTCAGTAGTCTTTAAGTTATTCAAGTCATGGACTAGTAATAGACATTTATCAATGAAGGAACTAGGTTTCAAGTTAGCGGTGCTATTACTGCTAGTAAGGCAAGACGGTTAGGAATCTCAGTTAAGAGAATCCTTGCACATGCGGGGTGGAAGACGTCTAGATTGTTTGCAAAACATTAGAACAAACAACTAGAGAAGCAGGGCAGCCTGGTGACTCATCTACTCACCAACTAAAAAAGGGTGAGAAACAAAGTATTACTATGTTTGCACTACAAACATTTTGCTATGATTTCAATATTAAGAATAAAAAGGATAAAAAATGAGATTACGTAAAATTCCCCCTGGACTACAAGTAGCTAGAGGGTAGTACCGAGGTAAAATAGTCTAGTTATACAAGTCTTACCTGGTACAGATGATGGATAACTGGTGTTTTCCCAAGGTACTAGCCTCGGGTAGTTGTCGGTCAGGTCCCGCCCACCCTACACTACCACGACTATCACGTTTGCTTGTGCCAAAATGAAAACACTAAAGTATCCATATAATATTGAGATCATTTTTTTTATCCTATAGAGTATATAAAAGATTGCTGGACCCGGATGTGCTTCCTTCTCCCTGACCCACGACTACTCGAGGTAAGTACCTCAGGAAAACACCAGTTATCCATCATCTGTACCAGGTAAGACTTGTATAACTATACTATATATGTATATATATATATATATATATATATAGAGAGAGAGAGAGAGAGAGAGAGAGAGAGAGAGAGAGAGAGAGAGAGAGAGAGAGAGAGAGAGAGAGAGAGAGGGAATATGCACTTACTTCATAATAACCCGAATACATAAAGGCCCTGTCAGACCTTGCTGGACTGGAGAACCGGACACTGTCTGGTTGTGTACGGCGATGTTCGGGTACCGTCCGGTAACCATCCGGCAGTGTCCGGTGGTTTCCGGTAGAAGTTTTGAACATGCACAAAACTTCTACCGGACACCACCGGACTGAGGTCTCTGGTTGGTGTCCGGTTTGTCCGGTACCCATCCGTACATGTCCGGTACCCATCCGTTGGTGTCCAGTTTGTCCGTTTTGTCCAGCACATGTCCGGTACCCATCCGTTACGTGTCCGGTTCTTGTCCGGTACCTGTGCGGTACATGTACGGTACATATCCTGTTGTCCGGCGGCAATTAACTCAATTTTACGCTCCATTTCGATAGATTTCTTCACCGGACAACACCAGACTAGAAAATTGTTTGTCCGGTGGTCTCCGGTGCTCAGTCCGGTGAGGTGTGACAATGACTTAAGCTACAAATCATAAACTTGACAAATTAATTATTATTGTCTTAAGCCTGAAGAGGTAGCCTAAATCAAACATGTTTTATGATGAGTTGAAGTACATATAACATAAGGACGTAGAAAAGCAGAAATGTCTTTCTTAAATCAGGATGTCTGGCTACCCTACATGCCATTAAAAAAAAGCATACCCAAAAACCCAAACAGATTCTCTCAGCGGCAGGACAAGCTGGCAAACTATTTTAATTAGTTTTTGGTCTATTCTCATTTATTATTTGAGGGGAGGGAATTAGAATTAATTAAAGTTCGGCAAAGTTATGTAAAAAATTACCCGAGCTTCTTTGAGCGGCATTTCACTTTGATGCGCGAAAAGGAAGAAGGCAAGGCGGGGGTGGGAAAAGAGGCGCTTCATTGAAAGCACCTCAGGAAGTAAAGACAGTATGTACAAGGAGAGGGTAAAATAACCTTAAGGCTGGCACCTCAGGAAATAAACAGAGTATGTCTCCTGCCTACTACTGCTGATTTCTGTATGTATACCTGCCAACTATGAACTGATTACTACAGAACATTACTAAGGAGTAAAAGGTAACAACATCTGCAATATAATCTGGATCAAAAGCAGATCAATTGGATAATTTCCCTATTATCACTCACATCACTGACACTATCAACATCACAACTGTGAGTGTAAATCCAATATACTATATAGTGACTTAACATCTAGCTGATTACCATGCCTCAGCCAAAAGGATGGCTGGATAAATATAAACAACTAAGGCTATCAAACACAGTGGGGTTGACAACTAAGGAAACCTCCACACCACAAAGAAAAAACCAGAGGCAAGGCAGCTAAATTCAATAATGAGGAGGTCTGGAAATGTGAAGAATGTAAAGTGGATTATGAAAATGATGCGGAGATGTTATCCTGCAGCTGCTGTGGAAATCACTGGTGTACCAAATGTATTGAGATGTCATCCGAGGAGTATGCAACTGCACAGCGTCCAGATTTTTTCTGGTTTTGCCCAACCTGCGCAGTAAGAGTTGAGATATTACTGGGAACTGGGTTGATAGAGCAGAGGAAGCAGATTGAATCACTCCAAGAAGACATGCAGAAGAAGCTGAACACCTTTGAGAAATACCTGGACAAGAAATTGGATACATTTGAAAAAAAATTAGAAGAGAAGGCAAATGCTGTTCCAGACAAAGTTAACAAAACTTGGGCCGACATAGCATCCAGATCACTGAATTCGGAAGACACCACAGCCCCAAGTAAGATAAAGGAAATTGTTAAGACTGCAATGGTAGAACACAAAAAGAACGTGGATGACAAAGAAAACCGTGAGTTCAACCTGATAATCTATCGAGTACCTGAAAGTAAAGCTGCTAATTCGGAGGTGAGGGCAGAAGAGGACACCAAGTTTTTCAACAACCTCTGCACTGAAGCCCTTGGCATCAACCAGCTGGAAACTACCAAAGTCACTAGGTTGGGCAAGAAGAACACTGACAGTGATGTTCCCCGACCAATGAAAGTAGTCCTGGCAAATAAAGAGGACAAATCAGTAGTGTTCAGAAACGTAAACAAAATGAAGGACACAGAAGAGGAATACCAAAAGATAAGCATCAGCAATGATTACACCGTGGAGGAGCGTAAGGTAATCAAGGACAAAGTTGAAGAAGCAAAGATGAAAACAATGCAAGATGATCAAAAAAACTGGATCTATCGGGTCAGAGAACCCCCAAGCAATCTAAGAATAGAAAAGATAAGGAAGTAAGAAACACCACAAGTCCAACAACACAAAAACATGTCTATATTACTGCAAGCAAGGAAGAACAAGAATACATTGATAAGCTATATGAGACTATAGATAAGAAAAACATGAAATTGACAAATATGGAAGAAACTGAAATTCCCTGTAACACTAATGTAAGTAATAACAAGGGCAACAATACACAGACCAGACCAAAGAGGAGAGCTAAGAACAAACATAAAAGTAAGTTCAAGTGCCTCTACCTAAATGCTGATTCACTGCCAAACAAAATGGAAGAACTACAGGTTATCATCGAAGTAGAGAAACCAACTTTGATTGCAGTGACTGAGGCTAAACCAAAGAACTGCACTTATGAAATTACAAAGCAAGACATTAGAATCCCTGGATTTAGTCTGGTGTGGAACCTAGAGCAGGAAGGCAGGCTCGTGTGTATTTATGTATTGGAATCTGAGAATATCACCTATCGAGAAAGCAACATAAATAAGGGTATAGGTTTTTCAGAATGTGTCTGGATCCAAGTAAAACCAAACAAGGAAGATACAATCCTAGTTGGGTGTATATACAGAAGCCCAAACAGCAGTGATGCAACCAATGAAAAATTAGACGACCTAATCAGGGCAGCAAATGACACAGAAGCATCCCATGTACTGATCATGGGAGGCTTCAACATGCCTGAGATCGATTGGAGGGGAAACCCAACAACAGTAGGGGAAACCCATCGGGCCAGCAAATTCTTTGAAAGCACCCATGATGCCTTTCTGTTCCAACATGTCGAAAATCCTACCAGGTATCGAGAAGGACAACAAGCATCAATATTAGACCTGATATTCACAAATGAAGAGAACATGGTCACAGATATCTCAGCCCAAGCCCCCCTAGGTAAGAGTGATCACCTCACATTATCTTTCACCTATCAGTGCCATACAGAAGAAACTGAGAAGTCATACTTAAAAACATTCTACTCGCGTGGAAATTATGGTGAGATCAGGGACCTCATGGACATCGATTGGAACAGCCATTTCCAAGATAATAGTATATATGAATGCTGGGGTGAGTTATCACAAAAGCTGGAAGAAGCAGTGCGGAAACACATACCGACAAAGACAATCCATCTGGATGCAAGAACCAGGCCACTGTGGATGAACAAAGAAGTGTCTACCAAAGTCATACTCAAACAACGAGCTTGGAGGAAATACTCTGCCACAAGAAGCTCTAATGAACACAAAATATATGCCAAACTCAGAAACCAGGTACGATGGAAGTCACGTAAGGCTATAAGAAACTTTGAGAAACTCATTGCCCAAGAAGCCAAGGATAATCCAAAATCATTTTGGGCATATATAAACTCGAAGATGAAAACCAAGAGTGGAATAGATGAATTGGAACAACCAGATGGGAGCCTAGCTTCAAAGGATATTGATAAAGCAGAGGTATTAAATAATTTTTTCTCAGTCGTTTTCACTAGAGAGGATGTTAACACAGTACCCCTGGTACAGAAATGCAAATTGGTGAAGGACTTCCCTGAGGTGCTATTCACACCAGACATTGTTAAAAAAAAGCTGGACAAACTCAAAACAGGCAAATCACCTGGACCTGACGGAGTACATCCAAAAGTGCTGAAGGAATTGAGTGTGGTGCTTGCAAAACCACTTGCTATAATTTTCAATAAGTCATTTGAATCTGGTTGCCTACCCAACGAATGGAAAATAGCAAATGTTATCCCAATTTTCAAAAAAGGAAACCGGCATTCTCCAGCAAATTATAGGCCAGTAAGCCTCACATCTATAGTATGCAAAGTAATGGAAAGTATCATCAGAGAGCACATGCTCAGCCATATGCTAGAGAACAAATTGATGTCGGACCACCAACATGGGTTTCTACCAAAGAAATCAACAGTTACGCAGCTACTAGAAACGTTGGAAATATGGACCGACGCAATGGATAGGGGGGAATCACTAGATACTATATACTTAGATTTCATGAAGGCATTTGATACTGTCCCCCACCAGAGGCTAGCTACCAAGTTACAAAACTATGGCATTGAAGGAAATACTCTGAGATGGATCCAAAGTCTTTTGACTGGAAGGAAACAGCAAGTCGTAGTAAATGGCAGTAAATCTTCCTTCAAAGAGGTTCTCAGTGGGATACCTCAAGGGAGCGTCCTGGGTCCTATTCTGTTCATCATTTTCATCAATGATCTGCCAGAGATTATATCATGTGGGATAAAATTATTTGCAGATGACGCAAAGATCTACAGAACTGTGAATTCCACGGAAGACTGTGCTGATCTGTAAAAGGACCTGCTGGAAATGGAGAATTGGGCCAAGCAGTGGCAGATGAAGTTCCATCCGAATAAATGCCAGGTCATGCGAATAGGGAGACACCACCCAGACTATACATATGTTATGCATGAAAATTCTACTGGCCAGCCACTAAATCTCGAAGAGAGTGAGGTAGAGAAAGATTTAGGAGTATTTGTAGACAATAGGCTAAGTTTCTCCCAGCACATAGAACAAACCGTATCCAAAGCTAATAAGATTGTGGGAATGATTCGCAGAACCTTCAAATACTTGGACGAAAAGATGCTGATCACATTGTACAAGAGCCAAGTACGGCCAATACTAGAGTATGGAGTCACTATATGGCACCCAACGTTGAAGAAGGATATTAAATCCATTGAAGCTGTTCAGAGAAGGTTAACTAAGCTAGTGCCACATCTGAAGGACCTTAGTTATCCAGACAGACTCAGGAGACTCAAGTTACCAAGCCTCACATACAAAAGATTTCGTGGGGACATGATCAACACATGGAAGTTCCTGAATGCTGAGTATAATGTGGATGAGGCCTTGCTATTCAGACGCATACAGGGAAGCAATACCAGAGGTCACTCCAAGAAGCTTTTCAAGCCAAGGTACAACAGCTCACTCAGAGGGGCCTTCTTTTCACAGCGAGTGATAAACAAGTGGAATGAGCTACCGGAAGAAGCGGTGGAAGCAGCTACCATGAATAAATTCAAGAATGCGCTGGACAGGGCCTGGGCCAGAGAAACATTCCTGTACGATTTCGAGGCTGCATATAGGCTACCACAAGCCTGCATCAAAGAAGAGGATAATAATAATAATGTACAAGGAAAGGGTAAAAATAAACCTAAGGCTAAGGAGCTCCGGGGGAGCTTTCAGAGTTTGTGGCGAGGGGCGCCGAAGAGCCCTCCACCAGCTGTAGGGAGAGTAGGGTGGGTGGGTGGAGAAAAAGGAGCTTGAGCAGGGAGGACGGCTGGAAGGTGAGTGACTGAGGGAGGCCGGCGGGCGGCCTTATAAGGGAAGGAGCGGGGAGGCGAGAGGCGGGGAAGGTGAGAAAGCGGCGGGCAGGGCGAGAGGGCGAGGTGGGAGAAAGCTGAGGGGAGGATGAGAGGGAAGGTGAGAACGCCGGGCGGCGGCAGAGGCGGGGGGAGGGTCTCTTCCTTCCCTCGCATCAAACGTAATGCGAGCATTACGACCACTGCCACTGGTGGCGCTGGATGTAATGATAGCGATGTACTGTATTACTTACTCAGGATGCCGGAAGAGGGCGCCACTTGAATATTCTCGACTGGCAGACTACCAGGTGCCAATCTGGACATATTCCACTGATTTTCATTGGAATAATGTCGTTATTTTGAGCCGCAAGACGACAGTCAATAACATAAACATGCCAGGTCAAAAATGAGAAAGAGCTCGAAAGTAGGACATGGATCCTCGTAGTCTCATTGGTGTGACTTTTAGCCTGGTCCCCTGCATCTGATCCCAGATGGCCCCACTGGACGGTTTACACGTGAACATGTTTATAATTTAATAGACGCATTGGTCGGTAACATCACTGTCACGGGAATTGCACTTGATATCTTTGCTTGTTTCTTTTGTTTGTTGTTATGTTCACATTCTAGAAACATCTAAGGTATTATCAGGATGGGTACAGTGAACGCTCATGGTGACTTTCATAGTGCTGTCCCACTGGGAGACCTGGGCCGCGTTCAGGTTCCGTCTCGGTGGCGCCCGTGACATCAGGCTAGTCTGAACAACAACAGCAGTTGGTCGCCTCGAAAATGGCCGCCCTCATAGGTGGCGGCCATTTGCAATGGACAAGCTGCGCTGTGATTGGCTGAAACGACTGGATACGGCGGCCATTTTTGAGACACTTTGTGTCTCTACTATGAAAAGGGAGGCGTCGCCAAGACGTCGCCGAGACAGACCCTGAACGCAAATAAGCCAAAAAGCATCGCCGAGACGTCTCCGCGGCGCCTCCGAGACGGACCCTGAATGCAGCCCAGGCCACCGACACCAGGACCCAATATCCCACAGTCAAATTATCCCGATACTGTGCTAATCAGTCCTTGTCCTATCCTGGTAATGCCAAGTGTCAGGCTAGTAGTGAAAAGTATCCATTATATAACTCATTGGATTAACTCGGTGGGGATTCGAACTCCCAACCTTCCACACTGGGAATGACCATCACCATGGTTCGCAAAACAAATCAGACCAGTGCAGCTTTGTGTTAAAATCAACAGAGAAATCCTTCAATTGAATTGATCATTTTTATAATAGTAAAACTGACTAAACTGGAAAATGCAATGAATCTCAGCTCAACATGTCCTTTTCACTGTCTGTGCCTGCCTAATGTTTCCAAATCAATGTGAATGAATGAATAAATAAATAAAACCCACGGAAGCGTAAGCATAATTCAGCTACAATTGTCGAAGCAATCTGTGGCGATAGAGAATATATACAGAAAAGGAAATGAAATAAATATTTTATTAAGTAAATATTGCAGGTGAATTTCAAATGACACGTCTAAAACTTATGTCGCTTACTTTTAGTGCAATGTCAATAATACAGCCACATCGGGGAAAACGTGGGTTTGACACACTGGTAAATAACGCTGAATGCGTGGATGTCAGCTAGCCATGCTTTTTGTCACTGGGTGTGCCTGTCCAATGCTCTGAAATCATTGTGAATCATACGCCGCTTTATACAAGGCGGATAATATGAACCGAACTAGTGTCGCGTTCACACGGGCAGTACTTGGGCTGGAAATCGATATCAGCGCATGAGCAAGTCCATACTAACGAGAGTCAGTTTCGGTTAGTCGACGTCGGCACGAGAGAGTGTGGGTTCGACCTAGATATGTATGGACTGAATCTTGGAACGGTCAAAACTTCTGCTGGGCAGTGAAAACCTTAAAATAAATCATGAAAAAAATATATGTGCACCTCTAGCAGGTTCATAGTCCAAATTATATTATATAGTGTGATGTGCTTAATCCGCCTCAAGTAAGTTGGTTGCGTTCACATGGGCGATATAAGTCGAATCATAAAATTTGGTTCATATAAACCACCTACACAAGTGGTTTATAAAATCCGAATAATATGAATCGAATCAGCCCTAATCCGACTTAGCCTTGCATTCACACGCGAAATGTAACCCGAACTATACAAGTCGTTTTTATGATTCGAATTAACTGCCCCGTGTGAACACGGCTATTGATATATATATATTTTACCTCGGTATAAAACCTCAGGCTAGCCTCAGGCTAGGGAGAAGGAAGCACATCCGGGTCCAGCAATTAGCATAAACAACTCATGACGGGAGGACGTTCGTTGAGTTGCTCCGGCAAAATTTGTCTACAACAAGCTAAATAACTGTAAGTAGTAATGAAAACTTTGGTTCAGCTTGTTTATGATGCATTATAGCATCTAGATATGAAAGTTCAGAACTTTCTGAGGTCCAATTCGGACAAGATTAGTGTTTTTATAAAACGAATAGAACAATGCATTGCTTTGTGTACGAACCGAAACCGTTGTTCTATCGACACCTGTTTACATATGGGTAGAGATGTTGGCACCATCACATCTCCTGTGGAGATTCCCTCGGACCCTAATAGAGGGTGTTGTTTGGGATGATCCTGGGTTTCTTTTATAGACTCCCCAAATTTGTGAGGCGTACCTCCGAGTTTCGTAGCATTTTCTCCGACTTGCTGGCGCAGAATGCCGCGGGAGGGAGAAGTGTACGGAACAGAGAGCATGGGAGGTCCCAGAGGCCTACCCCTCGTATGGTTGGTTTCGATACCATAAACCTATGACAATACACTTAGCTTATCACGCCTGTACTGAGAACGGTGTAAATACGTTACTCAATACCATATAGATCCTCAACCCAGGGTAACCTGGCGTCACTTTGGTGTTCACGTTGAGTTGATTCCGGTTTACAGTAATCTTTTATTTGGTTACAGAATACCGATGGCTATGAAGCGAAACAAGCCGCCGCCAGCTGCAGCGGAGGGGCATGCGCCCACGGGCTACGACTCGTCACCTGGGTTGACGGCTCTCCCATCCCCGCAGCCCGATGCAGACGTGCCGTCTGACCGGGAGAGTGATGATGGAGCCACTTATCTGGTAGACCTGGACGCTCGGATAAGCCAGATGTTGGAGTTTAAACTTCAACAAATCCAGCCGAACATGCGCGCGGCTACAAGTCGCCATCTCCCTGTCCTGGATTCGGACTGGGAGGATGTGTCTGATTTTGAGGACACTGACTCGGCGGTCGAGGTACATTGTCCAAAGGCAAAACAAAAGAAAAGGAAGAGAGCCGTTAGCTCGTACGGTGACGAGTTCGCCAAGGCCAGTAAGGCAAAGAGGGTGAAAAAGACCAAAAAGAAGACCAAAAAGAGGAAGAAGAAGCATTCTTCGTCTGACTCTTCTTCAGATTCGTCTACTACCGAGTCAGACTCGGAGACTGAGAGAGCGGGCCTTTATGCAAAAATTGGCTGAAAAGTCTGCAAGAAGTGCCCAAAACAGAAAGCTAAGAAAGCCAAAACCACAACTATGATGCGTGAGACAATTAAAGGGCATTTCAACACCTTTAAACCAGCAGAAGTCATCACCAAGTTGACAGAACAAATTTCGGGAATCAAAGGAATTCCCACCGTGGAGAAGGAGATGGATTCGGGAGTCCATCTGAGTGATGACAGGCGTAAATTTGAAAACGTGCTGTTCACCATCCACAAAGCGGTGTTAGGCGCGCTGACGTCGGTCGCAGACGGAGAACAAATTCTCCTCCCTAGCTTGCTCGATGGATAAGAACATTGCGTTATTGACAGCAGCTAGTAACTTCCTCAGCTACAGACATTACGAGAACGTCTTCAAGGCAGATACTACAGACGCTTGTAAGGAGGTAGCGAGGTCAAAGAAAGTCACAGACAAGGAGTACACACTGTTTTTGGCTCCGAAACCAGTAAAGGGGAAGCCACTCGACAAGACGAAAATGTTCGGCAGAGGCCAAGAGTGGTAAGAACATGTAAGTCAAGCGCAAAGTGGATAACTCTTCCAGATTTCGCAGACCCCGGGCGGATTTTCGGAATCGCCGGGGAGCAAGAGCAGGAAGGTCCGGCCCCTCCTTCAGGTTCCAACCAAGGGGAAGAGGACAAGGGGACCGACAAACCTTCGGTGGAATGATGGGGACCGCCCGTTCCGCAGGGAGTTCACACCCAAACACCCAAACAACCGTTCCCACACCCAGGGAACAAATAGACAATGCCACACAGACTCCGGAGCCAGTGGCAGCAGACATGGTAACAGAGGAAACCCAAACAGATGTAAGGAATTTTAATGCAGGCAACATTTCTACGCATTTTTCTGAATGGTGTAAAATTACTAACGATAGGGACATTTTGGAAATAGTTAGAGGAGTACGGATTCCATTTACAGAAATTCCAAAACAAACACATGTTCCTTTCCCTTATAAATTTAATGAAATAGAAAAAGAAGCATTAGGGAATCAGGTCTTACTTTTTGAAATGAAAGGTATTATAGAACAAGTTGATCAGACCCCAGGTGAATTTATTTCTAACATATTTTCCCGACCCAAACCAAATGGTGAGATCAGAATGATCCTAGATTTAACTAAATTAAATGAAATAGTTGAATACCAACATTTTAAGATGTTCTCATTAGAAACTGCCACGGATTTGGTTACACCAGAGGCCTGGATGGCCAGTGTCGATTTACGAGACGCTTATTATACAGTTCCTATTTGTACAGAACACAGAAAGTTCTTGAGATTTATTTGGAATAACAAACTTTTCCAATTTACCTGTATACCTAATGGTTTGTGTCTTGCGCCCCTTGCCTGTTTACTAAGCTATTAAAGCCGTTTTTTTCAGCTATGGCTAGGAAACGACATACTATGTTCCCTTACATAGATGACTCGTTCATTATGGCACAGTCATTTAAAGATTGTCAAAATGCAGTGACAGATCTTTGTCAATTCCTGACAAAGCTGGGGTTTTATATTCATCAACACAAGTCGGTGTTTAAACCGACGACCAAACTGAAATGTTTGGGGTTTATTGTTAATACAAAAACAATGATGGTTTCGCTTACGAAACAGAAACTCGAGAAGATTCTAGATACAGCGACCCGCTCGGTCGAGCTAACTAGGCCAAAGATAAGGCAGGTCGCCGTTCTAATTGGTATAATGATAGCCTATGCTCCTGCTATTCTATATGGTAGGGCACACATAAAATATCTAGAGATAGATAAAAATTTGGCTTTGGCACGCACTAAAGGAAATTTCGAACGAAAAATGTTTATTTCCGAAGAAGGAATACAGGATATTACCTGGTGGTTTGAAAACATTCATGACTCTCCCAATCCCATTAGAATGGGGGAACCCAATACGGTAGTCACCACCGATCCTTCACTAGAAGGTTGGGGAGCACATCGAAATGATGTCGCGACAGGAGGGAGATGGTTACAGACTGAAATTTCTGACCATATTAATGCCCTAGAATTAAGACCCATTTATTTGGGACTAGCAAGTCTAATTACAGTGCCACGAAATCATGTTCGAATTCTAACAGATAATACAACGGCTATGGCGTATGTAAGAAACATGGGGGGGACAAAGTCCAAACCATGCAACAACGTAGCAAAAATGATTTGGGATTGGGCACAACAAAACCAAGTTTGGCTAACAGTAGCACATATTCCAGGTGTTCAGAATACCCTAGCTGACAAAAAGAGTAGACATTTCCACGATCATTTGGAATGGTCCCTAGATACAGCGATTTTCGAAAACATATGTCAAAAATGGGGTCGACCCAATGTCGACTTATTTGCCTCCAGAAATAATTATAAAATACAAAAGTATGTCTCGTGGCGTCCAGAACCAAACGCCTGGCAGATTTGATTGATTGATTGATTGGTGGTTGCTTTACGCCGTGTCGGCAGCATAGGCCATATTCACGGCGAGAAATGTTTGTTTTTTGTTCAAACCATCGCTTTTACATGTAAAAGCAGACAATCAATTATGTGCCAATAGACACTGATTAAATTAGAAAGCTCACAATCATATATTTGTGGTCAAGGGAAACAAATTCCCATAGAAAAAGAAAAGTTTTATTAATAATTGATAGAATCCATTTAGTAAACTATATAAGGTGGTACAGTCCAGCTGCCCTCAAAAAGGCTAAAATGTTTTCCTGTTTTACCTTAGTAAAAAGGTCATGCATACTGTCTGCAGTGTAGAACCGTTGGCGCAGGGCCAAAAAATCAACGCAACTTAGTAAAATGTGTTTGAGTGTCAGTGGGGACTGACACCCAATACATTCAGGGGGAGGTTCCCCCTTGAGCAGAAAAGCATGTGTAAGCCACGAGTGGCCAATACGGCAGCGGCTAAGGACCACTTGGTCCCGCCGACCTCCCGCATGAGTATGTGGTGGCTTTCCCACAGATGGTTCAATTTCTTTAAGTTTATTAATGTTTTCATCCCACTCATGTTGCCATTTGGATTTTATGTGGGTGGCTATTAGTGGTTTCAGATCAGAGTGAGGGATCAGACACGGTTCAAGATCACAGTTCAGGGCCTTCTTCGCAGCCCGATCAGCTCGTTCGTTTCCTTGTATGCCAGCATGGCCAGGCACCCAGCACAGGTGGATATCATACCCATCCGTTGTCAGTTGGTTCATTTTATAAATGACCGTTGCTAGAATAGGGTGATTCGTTTTCAGTCCAGCAACAGCCAGGAGGCAAGAGAACGAATCACTGTATATAACATAGTTAGTGTGGTTGGATACCTCGATACACTCCAAAGCGAGAAGGAGTGCTCGGGCTTCTGCAGTGAAAATCGAGCTCTGATCGGGCAAACGTACACCAAATCTTTCCCGTTGGCAGACTGCCGCAGCAGCTACCCGGCTTTGGTCTTTCGAACCATCAGTGTATATGGAGAGGTGGTCTGCAAACTGGCCTTGAATCTCTGCATGCAGTCCTTGGTACTCGAGTGGATGTGTCCCAGACTTCCTCAGTTCCGTGAGTCGGAGGATAACCGATGGCTTTCTCAACGACCACGGGGGATGTTCTGGGAGTTTGGCATCCTCCAACACGTCCAAATCCACGCCCAAGGCCTCCAAATGAGGTTTCATTCGTAGCCTCAGTGGCCGGATGTAATTTGGCCTGGCTTCATACCTGGATTCGTCATGTTGCTCGAATAGACAATTGTGTGCAGGATTCAATGCATTAGTTTTTATCTTGACTACATATTGCATGGCCAGTTTGATTCTCCTGTTGTTAAGTGATGGTTCATTGGCTTCGACATAAAGGCTCTAAACTGGTGAGGTGCGGAAGTCCCCAAGGGCCAGGCGCAGTCCCTGGTGGTGGATCGTGTCCAGCAGCCCAATATATGATTTCCTTGCGGAACGTATACTATGCTGCCGTAATCCACTCGTGAACGAACCAAGGTTCTGTACACGGAGAGCAGAACATCTCTGTCCGCTCCCCACTCTGAGCTGGACAGCACCCTCAGAATCTTGTTTTCAGGTACTTTATATGTGGCACAAAAGACAGTTTTGCGTCGAGAATGAGGCCCAGAAATTTGGTTTTCTCAACGACTTTAATGGGATCCCCATCCAGGGTCAGCTCCGGTTCCGCATGCATTCTACGCAGCAGGCAGAAGTGCATGCAGACTGTTTTGGTCTTGGAAAATTTGAAACCGTTCAGAACTGACCATCGATGGATCCCATTTATGCTTGGTTGTAGCTGTCTCTCTATGACATTCATGTTAGCACCGCTGTAATATAAAACAAAGTCGTCCATGAAAAGACTACAGGAGACCCCCCACTTTACAGCAGCAGCAATACCATTGACCTTGACCCCGAAAAGGGTCACGGCCAGTATGCTGCCTTCAGGTACTCCTAGTTCCTGTGAGTGTAGACGGGAATAGGTAGTCTTGACACGGACGTGGAAATGCCTGAAGGCTAGAAAGTTCCTGATGAAAATTGGCAAGTGACCACGAAGGCCAATCGCATGAAGATCCTCCATGATGCCATGCTGCCACATTGTGTCATAGGCTTTTTCGAGGTCGAAAAAGACAGCCACAATGTGCTCCTTCTTAAGGAAAGCATCTCTTATGAAGGTCTCCATGCGCACCAAATGGTCGAGGGTGCTGCGGCCCCGTCTGAAGCCACATTGAAGGTTGGACAGGTGGTGTCCTGACTCCAGTAGCCAGACGAGGCAGTTGTTTACCATGCGCTCCATGGTTTTACAGATGCAGCTTGTAAGGGCTATGGGACGATAGTTGTGGGCTTCACTCTGGTCTTTACCAGGTTTGGGAATCGGTATTACTGTCGCCTCCCGCCAAGAGGCGGGGCTGACACCCGACTCCCAGATGTTGTTGAAAAGTTGAAGCAACAGTCTCAGTGCATGTTCAGGGAGATGCTTCAAAAATTGATAATGAATTCCATCAGGTCCAACTGCTGTGTCATGCGAGCTTTCCAAAGAACACCTCAACTCACCCATACTGAATGGGGAGTTGTAGTGCTTCTCGCCATCGGAAGAAAAGTCCAAGAGCTTTTGCTCTTGGCGTTCCTTGACCACCCGAAAGCCCGGGAGGCAGTTTTCCAAAGACGAGTTTCCTGGCAGATAGATGCATATTCTTTAATCTGGGACAATGAATTTTACTACATTTTCCCCCCATTCAGCATTATCAGGCGAGTGGCCAGAAAAATCAAGATGGACAAAGCTCACACAATCTTAATAGTCCCCGAATGGGACACACAACCTTGGCTACCGGGCATAGTGGCGACAGCCAAAGATTGCCTACGATTCCGAAGATCCCCAGGAAATCTAACACACCAAGGCCCACTGACACGCCACGGAGACGTGTCGACGACACCTCTGCTAGCATTCCTTTTTTAAATAATTATTTACAACAATTTGGCCTAGACAAAATGACTCAACAAAGATTAGTTTCACATGCATGGCAGAAAGGCACGGTTAAAATGTACACAACTTAGTTAAGGAAGTGGGGCGTTCATGGCCTAATTCAAAAGGTCAAACCTATGAATCCTTCGATTTCTCAGGTAGCAAGATTCTTACACATGTTAGAAGATGAAGGCTTAGGATTTGGGGCCATAAATGCAGCTAGATGTGCTTTGTCTATTATCCTACTCAGAATAAATGGCCAAACAGTAGGAAAACATCAAGTTATTGACTGGATCCTTAGGTCGATATATGAACGGAACCCCTCCAAACCTAAATATAATCGTTTTTGGGATGTTTCGGTCGTGTTTAAACTGTTCAAATGATGGCCGCATAACAAACACTTAGATGTTAAGAAGTTAGGATTTAAAGTAGCTATGCTCCTCTTACTAGTGACAGGCCAGCGAGGACAGACTATAGTCGCACTATCACTAGAAGGCCTAGAAATAGATAGGAAAGAGGCTACGTTTGATTTAACACAATTATTAAAATCAAACCGCACAGGAGACCCTCTGTCTACAGTGAACGTAACAGGTTTCACAGAGGATCCAAAACTATGTGTAGTTTCAGCCATAAGGGCGTATATATCCAAGACAAAGGACTTAAGGACTTCAAGACAGCTTTTGGTGAGCTTTATTAAGCCACACAAGGGCATTTCGCGAGATACTCTCACGCGATGGACAATTACAGTGTTGAAATTGGCAGGTGTCAATACGGACAGATATGTGTCTCATTCGATGCGAGGTGCTATGGTTTCAAAAGCGCGATTGCTAGGGATTTCGGTAAAATGAATCCTGGCACATGCAGGATGGAAAACCGCTAGATCGTTTGCAAAACATTACAACAAACGACTAGAAAAGTCAAGCGGTATCGCCCGACGGTTACTCAAGGACTAGAGTACATAGGTGAGAAACGATATGTTTTCCATTCTCATTGATACTGTATAAATGTTATATGATTTGTGGTTACAGGATTTTCGGATAATGTAACGAAGTAATTAACAATACAATGTACAGGATAAAAATGATATTACGTAAAGTTCTCCCTAGCCTGTGGCTAGCCTGAGGCTTTATACTGAGGTAAAATAGATTATGCTAGGTACACACCTACCATTTATGACGCAATTCGCGCATAGGATCTCGTTAGTCGTTAGGTGGGTGTGGACCCCTAGCACACCAGACCTCCGCGATTTGCGATTACAACTCAGTTTTAGGGCTTAAAACTGAAATCGCAAGCAATTCGAAAAATGAATCGGGACAATTGCAAATCGGGAGGTGCTTGCGGTCGGTCGTATCTTAAACGGTATATGCGTGCTAGCCACCGACCGGTCACTTTTGAGTTTTAACGAACAACCAATTGCCGGGCCGGAAAACGCTCATGTGACGTTGTCCATACACAACTGATAAAAATGGCGGACTGGACGAGCGAGACGGAGATTGCGATGGTGGAAATGTGGGAAATGCGGCCCTGTCTCTTCGACGTGTCCTCCCCCGATTATTCCAATCGGATAAAGAAGGCTGCTGCGTTGGCGGAGATGACAGCAGAGATCGGACAGTCAGGTAGGCGTATTTTGCCGATAGTATTGACTTTTTAGTTTGTCAACAATGTTGTTTTTGAACTTTGGCGCGAATCGCGAAGCAAGGTTGGCGCATTCGCGAAAGTTATTCGCGAAAGTGACTGTGTTAATTCATATACGAGATTTTAACTAATTTTACAAATGTAACACATGTAACATATTTAAGCACTATGGACGTAGGTTTTATAGCGATTTTAACTGGTGACTGTGACTGTGTGGTTCATATACGAGATTTTAATAAATTCAACATATGTAACAAATGTGACAAACTGAAGCACTATGGACATAGGTTTTATAGCGATTTTAACTGGTAGTAAGGCCAGGTAGGTGCATTTAGCTGATAGTATAGACTCGCTATTCGTGAAAGTTATTCACGAAAGTGACTGTGATTGTGTGGTTTATATACAAGATTTTAATTAATTCAACATATGTAACAAATGTGACAAACGGAAGCACTATGGAAGTAGGTTTCATTGCGTTTTTAATTGGTCCATCCTGAAGAGGATGACGAACCTCAGGACACAGTACACACGCCTTCGCAAACAAGCGGCGTCTGGGTCGGAGGCGCAGCGAGTGACGTCAAGGCAGAGGTGGATCACGGCCTCGCTTGCTTTCCTCGCGCCCCACGTCCAGAAGAGACAAGATATCTCCAACCATGCACTTCCAGCGCCCAGCTTCAGTGCCCCAGCTGATTAGGTAAGCAAATCTAACAATAACGGCGTAAAGTTAACATAACATTAGCTATATCATGTTCGACTGCCAGGGCACAGAGCCGGTCGCAGAATTCACATACTCAACCAAGTAGTCTCTCTGCATTTTTGTGCATTGGGTAGAATTTGTCCCGGATGGGAGTGGAGCCTGGCTGAGGACTCTGTCGGTTCTCCAGCTTCCGGGAGTTACATAGTGTGTCATGGGGTCCTCGTAGTCGATGCTGGCTGAGCTACCGATCGTGTCACGCAGGAAGTTGTGAAGCGCACAACCGGCCAGCACGATTTTCTCCACCTTCTCTGGGGCTAAAGCAATGTTAGTGAGAAACACGCGGAATCGGTTTGACATAATCCCGAACGCATTCTCCACCACACGATAGGCGCGTGAAAGCCGGTAGTTGTAGACACGATGGCTGAATGGCTTCATTATGTATTCCTTGAGGGGGAACGCATCGTCTGCCACAATGAAATGCGCCAGGAGCCGATCATCTCCGGAAACAGGTTTGGGGGGTGGGAAGGACTCGGCATGCTGCTCCAATGCTTGTTGTAACATGCACCCAGCAAACACTCCTCCGTCACTAACACGGCCATTGCAACCCACATCGACGTAGAGGAAGTGATAATCGGCGTCCACTAGTGCCATGAGGACGATGCTGAAGGTGTTCTTGTAATTGTAGAACATGGAGCCCGAATGCGCTGGTGGCTTGATGTGGATATGTTTCCCATCCAGGGCACCCAGGCAGTTTGGGAAGTTCCACCGGGTCGACGGGGAGATGGGCGACAATGTGGATGCGCAAAGTGTGTCGTCGTTCGACGACGCGGATGAGTTGGTGCGGCGCAGCACCCCAAGGTCCAGCCACAAAAGAAAGCGCATGGACGGGGACACAAGAGAGAACGAGTTGATGGAACGGGTTCTCAAAAACCTTGAGGAGACCCAGGAAATTTCGGACGATGCGGAAGCAATTTTTGCGAAGTACATCGCCACAAAACTTCACAATATCACCGACCCTCGCGTCAAGGCTGTCGTCCAAAATGGAATAGAACAGGCCTGCTTTAGGGGCACTATGAAGACGCTAGAGCTCGCAAACCAAAACACACCACTGCCCAGTTCCTCAGCAGGAACCTCAGGAACCCAAGCGTTCTCGTACTTAAATATGTTGGGTTCTCACGATTACACTCCTAATTAATGTACCTTTACTTTTCAATTTTAATTTTAATTTAGTCGGGTTTGATTTAGCCGGGTTTAATTTGCCTCTTTATATGTTGTTTTAGTTTACTTCAGTTATGTGAATGATACAATAAAAGAAACTTGTCCAAAAAAATGCCTTGCGTCTTTCTTACCTTGAAGTATTCATCCTTCAGTGCTTCGTATATGGCATCGCATGTGTTGGGGACGATCTGGCCGATGGTGGTCGCCCCCACCCGGAACTGGTAACTGATGCTCTTGAACGACTCACCTAGAAAAATTGTATTTAATTAATAAGTTGCGACAGGAACAAGGAAATTCGCAAGGAAACAATTGAAAATCTGGTCGCCCCCACCCGGAACTGGTAACTGATGCTCTTGAACGACTCACCTAGAAAAATTGTATTTAATTAATAAGTTGTGACAGGAACAAGGAAATTCGCAAGGAAACAATTGAAAATCTGGCGGCAGGGTTAAATACAGTAAAATATAGTCTGATATAGTTAGGTCAAGTAAATCGCGACTGAGAGGCTACAGGCGCAAGGAAATTGCGAATGAGAGTAAAATATAGTCTGATAAAGTTATGTCAAGTAAATTCTTATCTGTTGCCAGGAATCGTAGGGTGATGGCTAGCCTTTCCGCAGGCGCGATCACAGCTCGAAACCTTGTGTTTTCACATGCTATCCGACCGGCTAAATAGATTCTATCAATTATTAATAAAATACTAAATAGATTCTATCAATTATTAATAAAACTTGTCTTTTTCTATGGGAATTTGTTTCCCTTGACCACAAATATATGATTGTGAGCTTTCTAATTTAATGAGTGTCTATTGGCACATAATTGATTGTCTGCTTTTACATGTAAAAGTGATGGTTTGAACAAAAAACAAACATTTCTCGCCGTGAATATGGCCTATGCTGCCGACACGGCGTAAAGCAACCACCAATCAATCAATCAATCAATCCGACCGGCTACCAGGCTTAGCAAGTGGTCAAACTGATCCGACGGCATCCTGGTGTAGTTGGTGAACGCCTGTGGTTCATTCGCACGTAACCCAGCCACCAGTGAATTGTAGGCACCAAGCTGGTCAAGTTGAGCGATGTGTGGATGAATCCACACTTGTCGACCTATCTTCTGACGTCGAACACGACATATCGTGAGTATTGCGACTGCGACAGCAGCTTTTCGCCTTTGCGAGGTTGAATGGGCCACCATCTCTGATGTAAATGTAGTTCGCGCAAAACACAGCAGATGCGTGGATCGAAGTCGAGAACACCGACAATATATGTACGGACTGCGCAAGGAAATTCCATAGAGAGACTCAGGTTCGCGCAAAGCCCGACCCAGATTCATTGCTCGTTGAAGGGATCGCCCCCACACCCTTGCTGCCATGTGAGGGAGAGAAGCTCCCACACTACCCAACTGGCAGGGGAGGGGGCTTCCATAGAGAAACTCAACTCCTGCCACAGAATAATGCCAGACGGCGCTCAGGTTCGCGCAAAACCCGACCCGCGGCAGGCGCAAGGAAAGTGCTAGATGGCGCTGATGGCGACGTAGTTCCCGCAAAACCCACCTGGTGCGTGCACCGCAGTCGTGAATCGGCGCAAGGAAAGTGCTAGATGGCGCTGATGGTGACGTAGTTCGCGCAAAACCCACCAGGTGCATGGCTCGCAGTCGCGAATCGGACGGCATATGTGCGCGCGCCAGTCGGTATATGTGCGCATCCCTTATCTTCGGTTTTAATCGCGATCGGGTCGCGATCGGGTCGCGATCGGATCGCATCGGGCGCAAAGTTTTAGTGCGCGAGTCGTAAACTGTAGGTGTGGACCTAGCATTAGTTAGACGAATCTTACCTGGGTATAGATGATGGATAACTGTTGTTTTCCCGAGGTATAAGCCTCGGATAGACGTGGGCGAGGGCCCACCCACCACACCCTTCCACGTCTATTCCATTTGCTTGTACCAAGGAAACATTGCAGATCCATCAGTATTGTTAGTTTAAATCATTTTTATCCTGAATAAGTAGGTAAAAATTGCTGGAGCCGGATGTGCTTCCTTCTCCCTCGCCCACGTCTAAGATAAATATATTAGATCAATCACTAGTACCTACTTTACATGAGTTCAAAGTTACTTTTATTTTAAATGGTAAACTTTTGAGATATTTTGAGTACAAACATGGAAAAATAGTTTTGCCAAAACTCTGACACCATAGACTTCTGCAGTAACAGGTTATGTTAAATTGTCTCAGTAGTGCCTTCTATACAGAAACAAATGCTTAATAAGTGCATCAGTATCTAAGTTAGATATATCAAATCAAATCTAGATAATTGGTTTGGTTTTGAAAATTTGATATTTCATCAGACTATGCAGCTTTAACTATTACATCTGGACACCAAGAAATGTACCGTGAATAAGTAAGTAGGCCTATGTGACACAGGGGGGGGGGGGGGCGCTGACCTAAAAAGTCCGACGATCGATCTAGACCTATATTGGAAGCATTCTAGGTTACGGATTAAATTGAGCATGAAGGAAATGTACTCTGAGCGGAGATTGATTCAGCTAATTAATCACCACTAATTAAGTAATTGTTCTTGAAATCGTTTCCGGATGACAAAGACCAATTGATTAGATTAGGAGTGTCCATTTATGGTTGGTTGGTTCTTGGAGTTTTACATCCTGCCAACCTTTAAGGTCATATCAGGATGGGTACTGATTTGTGACAATGCACGCTCATGGCGACTTTATAGTGCTGCCACACTGTGTCCATTTATGTGGCTGGAACCAGAGGTGGTGACCAAATTGGTAAGAGCACGGGCCTCTCGTGCGGGAGATGGCGAGTTCGGTTCCCGGTCGAGTCAAAGCAATGATTTATAAAATTGATACTTGTCACTTCCTAGCCTGGCACTTGGCATTGACAGAATAAGGCAAGGAGTGGTTAGCTCAGTGTTAGGATAATGTGACTGAGTGGGATATCAGGCCATGGTGCTAGCAGGCTGATTTCCCAGTGGGGAAGCACTATAAAGTTGCCACAAGTGCACACTGTCACAAGTCAGTACCTATCTTGATATGACCTTATATGTTGCCAGGATGTAAAACTCCAACAACCAACAATAATGAATAGCGGTAAGTGTCAATTGAGTAAACATTTAGTGATTTCTTTTTACTCAACCAGGGACTTAAATCCACGACCGCCCTCATAGGGTGTGGGCGCCATACCCACTAGTCCACGCCGTCCGATTGTCCTACCATTGGTGTGCCCTTTAACACACATGTATACCTCTCTTAAGCTATACCCCTCCCTCGATCCGCTCCACTGGTTATCAACTGTATTGGAATGGAAAGAGAAGGACCTTGTTTAACCCCGGTTCCGGTTCGGTAGTGGGTCAAATGTATTTGTCATGATATATATGTGTGCATATCATATATAGTGACACATAATTTATATATATATATATAGTTATATATATATATAATTGGGCTAAGGTAAAGGATAGAGAGAGACACACACATGAGTAGTGGTGTGGAATACAGTGTTAAGCTGTATTCACACGGGCAAAATCTAAAGCGATCTACAGAAGGCGATTTATATGAAGCGATATAGGCACGCATTCACACTGGCTGAGTTTCAAAGTGTGTCGTATTCACACAGGCAGTACTTAGGGCGGTTTAAGGTGGAAGTGGATATCTGCTCATGAGCAAGTCCAGACTAACCAGCGCCAGTTTGGGTTCATCGACGTCGGCCGAGAGAGTGTGGGTTCGACCTAGATATGTATGGACTGAATCGTATTGGTTTGGAACAGTCAAAACTTCTGCTGGGCAGTGAAACCCTAAAAATAAATGATGAAAAAAATATATGTGCGCAACTAGCGGTTTCATAGACTAAATTATATAATATGCGCTTTTGAACGACCGGAAAGTCAACAAACTAAGGTGTCGACTGCGCATGCGTGTGAGGTGCTTAATCCGTCTCAGTTGCGTCCACACGGGCAAGATAAAACGTTTCAGCCTAGATCGCTTCCTGTAGACCACCTAGCGAAGCGTTTTACATTAAATGATTTATATGAATCGATTCAGCCCTAAAACGCCTCAGCCGCGCATTCACATGGCAAATCTGAGTCGAACTACGCAAGTAGTTTTGCGTGAGGCGTTTTAACTCGCCCGTGTGAATACAGCTTTAGTGCGGGTGCAGTTCAAGCGCGAATGAGCCAGGCGGCAGTGGCGGGGCAAAAGAGTGGCCCGCAGTAAATATAAAGTGAAGAAATAAATAAGATAAATATAATAAATAATTAATTAAATACAAGCAAGGGAAAACTCCGCCTCTTTATATATATATAATAAATTATATTCTACATATATATATATATATCTGTGTGTGCGCGTCCACACACGTAGCAAGACAAAATATCGACCTATATATATATATAAGACAAAATATCGACCTATATATATATATGTATCGACCTATATATATATATGTATCGACCTATATATATATATATATGTTTGTCATATATATATATATATATATAAGACAAAATATCGACCTACATATATATGTATATATATATATAGGTCGATATTTTGTCTTATATATATATATGTGTTGTATATATATATATATATATATATATATATATATATATATATAAATGGGTCTATAGGCGATAACGGCCAGGCGCAGCTAGCATACAGTGCTTGTGTCATGGGGGTGATGAAAATGGGAAATATTGCGCCTAGAGCGGGACTCGAACCTACATCTCTTTGCATTCCGGGCCAGTGTGCTAACCATTACACCACCTAGTCTCCCTGATATCAAGACACTACCCATGCCTACCTGTCTATGTGGTTACTTGCCTGAGAGGTCAGTGCAGACTACTACAAGTGGTTAGAGCCTGTCACAGGTGGCGCCAGTGTGGCCAATACTGTAACTACACAGGGCCAGTCAGATAGGATATAGTGAGTATATTACAATATAGGGAACTGAAGATAGATAGTGTCCTTTTTTATAAAAGTTTGTTTATTTAACGACTCCTCTAGAGCACATTGATTTTTATCATTGGCTATTGAACGTCAAACATATGGTCATTCTGACATATTTCTTTGGAGAAAACCGCTGCCGCCACATAGGCTACTCTTTCAACAAGGGGTCTTTTATATGCACTTTCCCACAAGCAGGACAGCGCATACCACAGCCTTCGATGAACATGTTGTGGACCACTGGATGGAACAGAAAATAGCGCAAACTGCAAATGTGTCCACTGAGCAGGATCGATCGGATGACCCCCAGGTGAACGCCATCTTTTTTTCCCTATTGCCTTGATGGTCTAGGGGTTATTTGTTGCTTCGATAAGCCTCATGGTATCCATCTTGTTATGATATTTCACTATGACCGAGCAGTAATACTGTTTAGCTGAGTTGTATGCCTTACCATCTTTGCCGTTAATTTCACAGGGGTATAAGTTACTGTAGGGGGAGTTGTGCCCCTGGAAAGAAATCCCCCAGTTGTGTGCTCTCGTTGCCACCACTTCTGGGTTGATTTCTTTTACTGGTATTTTTTGGAAGTCATCAGGCTTGTACAGCTTGCCCTCTATCTCAAAGTTCCTTCCTCCCATTCTTGCTGTCGCGTTTTCATTTTGATATCTTGCTAGGGTTTACATTTGTGGTACCGCCTTCTCATCCAGGATTTCTGCCTCTGTGCTGTCTGGCCTGAGCATGAAATTCTTGAATCTGTCTTCGTTGGTTAGTCTTTTCTTGTTGTTGAAAAGCTCTCTCTTCTGACTTTCTGTTTCTAGTTGTATTTTCTATCCCCCTTTGCTATCATCTGTTGTGACATCTTTATTTGCAGCCTTTTCCCCATCTGTTCAATCCTTTTCTTCTCCGTTAGTTTTTTCTCGGGTGGTTTCTTCTTAATTTTTTTCCCGAGTCTGTATGCCTCTGTACGTCTGTATGCCCTGCAGAGTTGTAAACCACTGCCTTGTGGTACAGGTTCATGACAGAACCGAAGGCTAATGGAGCAAACCCTAAACAGAAAACTATGTCTAGCATCAAGGGCGGCTGATGTATGGAACTCCCAACATATCCTGACCAGCCACTGCAGGAACAAATAGTTTTGCACCTGTCTGCACATGTTCTTGCCGGTGTGAAACCTCTATTTGCTCCTCAAGAGAGTGCTGCTGGTAACTTCCAAAAGCCAGCAGCACTTCACCACTTTTGCAGGCAGCTTTCATGAAACCATTCAAACTGATAGTGACAAACACCATGTTCAAGCAGAAGGATGAACGCAAGACCAATTGGATGCATCCTCGTTCCAGACACTGGCATATGATCGACTTCATCATCACAAGGTGTCGGGATAAGATGGATATCCACAGTACTCGAGCCATACGTGGAGCTAACTGCTGGACCGATCACCACATGCTGAGGTCAAAAGTGGCATTCAGAATACGACAAAAGAACAACAGGCAAGGGACAAGTAAACCGACCAAGCTCTACACAGCAAAACTAAATACCGTCAGCCATAGGGAGAGCTTCATGCAGGAGATGGACAGCACTCTTGCCCAATGGGAGGAGAAAGAAAGCTCAACACCAGACGAGGAATGGGCAGCTTTGCAGCAGGACATCTAGAACACAGCTAAAACATATCTCGGCAAGCCAGACAGAAAACACCAGGACTGGTTCGACCCCAACGATCAGGAGCTACAGAATCTTATGAGCAGAAGAGATCAAGCCCACCAGAGAGTGTTGCAGACCAGGAGCACTAGATCCACCACTGCAGCATACAAAGATGCCTACAGATTGCTACAAAAATGCACCCGTGCACTGAAGTCAGACTGGTGGGAAATGAAGGCAGAGGAGCTGCAGAGAGCTGCAGACAGAAGAAGGGCTTCTACAATGGACTGAAGGAAGTGTGGGACCCGTAAAGAAGGGACCTGTTCACCTGAAATCAACAGATGGAATGGAGCCCTTTTCTGACCGCAAGAGTGTTGTGGCAAGATGGAGTGAACACTTCCAGAAGCTACTCAACATCCCTGGTGACATAGATCACAAAGCTCTGGACAACATCCAGCATTGCATTACCAAAACATGCCTCGATGAGATTCCAACCATGGATGAGATGGCTAGAGCAATCGCCAGCCTGAAAGATGACAAAGCACTGGGGGTGATGGAATTCCTGCTGAAGTATGGAATCATGGAGGAGACAATCTGTTCAACAGACTGCACCAACTAATCACCAATGTCTGGGAGGAGGGTTCTCTACCCCAAGCATGGAAGGATGCCCGGATTGTAATCATCTAGAAGAAAGGTGATCGAACAGACTGTGGGAACTATAGAAGAATCTCTCTTCTTTCCATAGCAGGCAAGATCTTCGCCAGGATCCTCCTCAACAGACTATCTATTCACATAGCACCTGAGGTAGTTCCGGAGATATGGTGTGGCTTCATAGGTAACCGGAGCACCGTGGATATAATATTTTGTCTCCGACAGCTACAAGAAAAGTGCATTGAGCAGGACCGACCACTGTACATGGTATTTGTCAATTTCACTTAGGCGTTCGATACAGTCGGGAGGACCAGGCTATGGCAGCTACTGAGGAAGTATGGATGCCCAGAGAAGTTCACAACTATGATCGAGGCTCTACATACAGGAATGATGGCGAATCTTAGTGTTGGAGGGGAAGTCTTGGAATCGTTTGGGGTTACCAATGGGGTCAAGCAAGGTAGTGTACTGGCCCCCATGCTCTTCTCCATCTTCCTATCAGCAATGCTCGATGAGGCTTTCCTCGGCATGGGGAATGGTGTCTATATACAGTCCAGACGGAGCGCTGACCTATTCAATGTCGCACACTTCAGAGTGAAGACCAAGACTACTCGGACACTGTTGAGAGAGCTGCTATTCGCAGATGACAGTGTACTGGTTGCCCACTCTGCTGAAGAGATCCAGAAAATAGTGGAAGCTTTTTTCGATGCATCAAAGAAGTTCGGCCTGAAGATTAACATCAAGAAGACGGAGGTGCTGTACCAACCCAACTCTACAAGAACCCCAGTGGAGGATATTATGGTTGACGGAAACAAGCTGAACTCTGTTCTGGTTCTGGAATTCAGCTACCTCGGAAGCACTATATCAAGTGATGGATGCATAAATGCTGAAATACAGAGGAGGATGGCCAAGGCTAGTGCATCTTTCGGCTGACTACGCCAGAGACTCTGGAACATCCACCATGTGTCCATGAGGGTGAAAGGCAAGATCTACCTTGCAATCGTGCTATCCACCCTACTATACGGAGCCGAGGCCTGGACAGTGTACAGACGACAGGTGAAAAAGCTGCATGCCTTCATGATGCAACATCTGGATTCGATCATGAGGCTAACCTGGAAGGACAAAGTGACAAATAAGGAAATACTCGAATGGACAGGGCTGCCCTCTATGGAAGATCTTCTGATCAAAAAGAATCTCCGGTGGACTGGACACCTCATTAGGATGTCATCGATTGATTGATTGGTGGTTGCTTTACGCCGTGTCGGCAGCATAGGCTATATTCACGGCGAGAAATGTTTTTGTTCAAACCATCGCTTTTACATGTAAAAGCAGACAATCAATTATGTGCCAATAGACACTAATTAAATTAGAAAGCTCACAATCATATATTTGTGGTGTAGGGAAACAAATTCCCATAGAAAAAGAAAAGTTTTATTAATAATTGATAGAATCCATTTAGTAAACTATATGAGGTGGTACAGTCCAGCTGCCCTCAAAAAGGGTAACATTTTTTTCTGTTTTACCTTAGTAAAAAGGTCATGCATACTGTCTGCAGTGTAGACAGTATGCACCTGCTCGTGTGTCTGCAAGTGAGGCATACCAGCCTCAACCCCACCAGTGGACTCACCAGCCACCACCGGCATCACCATGGGCTTCGCAGACACACGAGTATGTGCAGCGCTATATGGGGCAGCCGCACATTCATCATCAGCCACAGCCACACCCGCCTCTGCCAAGTCTTCCGCCTCAGCCTCTGCCTCCAACCTCCGTGGGTCACGAGGCCACTGCAGCTCCGCTGGTGGTACGGCCGTCACCACCGCACACCGCACACCGCACAAGTATGGACATTAGGAATGGTGGCGCACACGAGGGGCTCTCCTGTAGTTGTGGTGCGCGGGGGTTCTCCGCCCACTGTGGGTCCGGCATGGCCAGGGACTTGCACTGCCGCAGACATCGTGACTCCGACATGCGGCGACCCCCAAGTGAACTTGTCTGAGTCGGCCAGCCCGGAGGGACTCTTGAACTTGTCGGGGTTATCCGGGATATCTGGCATGTTGGGGTCCAATTTGGACTTATTCGCCTCGTCATCAGCCACACAGTCGCCAGCTGATGCCAACGGCAAGGGAGAGAAGTGATTGTAATATGTGTATATATGTATATATGTAGTCTTAGTTTTTATTTATCTTTGTACATTTGTATGTATATATGTATATATATTGTATGTTTATATATTGTTTGTACATTTATATGTCAAGATGTTTAAATAAATAAATATACTGTCACTTTTAATTTTTGTGTCCGTGTTCAGTAAAGGCATGCCATCATTTAATTGTTATATATTAAAGTACAATTAACATTAAAATTAAAACATAAATAAAAACTTTAAATTTAAAATATTTATAATAATGTTTCTCCTTCCCCTTTCTCCCTTTCCTCCTTCTCTCTATCTCTCTTCCTCTCTGTCTATCTCTCTTCCTCCCTCTCTATCTCTCTTCCTCCCTCTCTCTATCTCTCTTCCTCCTTCTCTCTATGTCTCTTCCTCCCTCTCTCTCTCTTCCTCCCTCTCTATCTCTCTTACTCCCTCTCTATCTCCCTCTCTCTATCTCTCTTCCTCCCTCCCTCTCTCTCTCTTCCTCCCTCCCCCCCTCCCCCCTTCTCCCTCCCACCCTCCATCTCCTCCCTCCCTCTATCCCCTTCCTCCCTCCATCTCCTCCCACCCTCTATCCCCTCCCTCCCTCCATCTCCTCCCTCCCTCCATCTCCCTCCCTCCCTCTATCCCCTCCCTCCCTCTATCCCCTCCCTCCATCTCCTCCCTCCCTCTATCCCCTCCCTCCCTCCATCTCCTCCCTCCCTCCCTCTATCCCCTCCCTCCCCTACTCCTCTTCCCTCCCCCTGCCTCTCTCTATCTCTCTTCCTCCCTCTCTCTATCTCCCTCTTCCTCCCTCTCTCTTCCTCTCTATCTCTCTTCCTCCCTCTCTCTATCTCTCTTCCTCCCTCCCTCCCCCCTCCCTCTATCCCCTCCCTCCCTCTATCCCCCTCCCTCCATCTCCTCCCTCCCTCCCTCTAACTCGTCTCCCCCTTTCTGTCTCTGTGTCACTCTATTTTTCCCTGTGTTCTTAGTATGTATGTAAAAGATTAATTCATGTAAAAAGAGAGGAGATTCATTACAATTACATTAACTAGATGACTTTAAATTAGGGAGCGAAAGAACGTAACAGACATGTAAAATTGTGTTTTCATATCTATAAAATGATATCGTTTATTTTATACTAGACATATAAACATATTAGCATCTCATATAACAGGAGACATGTCACAACATCACAGACATGTTTGCAAAAACAGTAGACAGACACAGCGCATACAGACTGATAAAATGTTTTGTCAGATCATCCTGTCTTGCCATGACAGTGCTCCGGCGGGTGAGACGACCCAGTCTTTAATTAGATTGCGCTGTTCCTTTCCTAGCTTGGACACGGTGTTGGGGTTAACAGGTACAACGTTAATGTCAGGAAGGTTGTGGCCCTCTCGCCAACCTCCAGGCACAAAGTTGTTGTTGGCTGTCTCGGGACGATCCAGCTGCATGTTCTGTAGCGCTGGGTAGCGTGTCCTCATGAGGTTGTGCAGAACAATGCATGCCTTGACGATGATCTTCACGTTGGAGGGGTGATGCTGCATAGTCGTCAGCAGCACTTGGAAGCGGTTGGCTAGAATGCCAAAGGCATTCTCCACCACTCTCCTAGCTCGGGAAAGCCGGTAGTTGAAGAGTCGCTCATCATTGGTCAAGCCCCTCTTGCCGTATGGCTTCATCATGGTCGGCCGCAGGGCAAAGGCGTCGTCACCGATCAGAAAATACGGCACATCCTTCTGGCCGTCGACGAGCGGTTCAGGGTTCGGAAAGCCGATGGTGCCACCTTCTGTGCCCGCCTTCAGCTCGGAGGCGTTGTAAATCTGGGCATCGGACGCGGAGCCCAAACCGCCAATATCTGCCCAGATAAATTTGTAATCCGCATCTACAAGCGCCAACAGGACCACGGAGAAAAAGCCCTTGTAGTTGTAGTAGAGCGACCCACTCTTTGGAGGGCACCGGCAGGCGATGTGCTTCCCATCCAGAGCGCCACAGGTATGGGGGAAGTTCCACCTCTCTGAAAAGAGGTCCGCGACGGCACGCCACCCTTCTGGAGTCGTCGGACACGTCATGACCTCGGCCATGTACTCGTCGACGATGGCCTTACAGACTTCACGCACTATCAGCGACTGTGTGTTGTGGGGCACCCTCCACCCAAACTTCATGGAGGAGTATTTTGTGCCAGATGCCAGGTGCCGCAGAGTAAGTGCTATTTTCAGCGCCGGCTCGAGCGGCACCCTGAATGTGGTCCATTTTTTGGCGATCCTCGGTCCCACTCGCGCCACAATCTCGTCAAACAACTGGGGAGGCAGCCGCATGAAGTTCACAAACGACGCGGTGTCCTCGCTGCGGAGCTCGACCATCAGCTTGTCGAACAAGCCAAACTGTGGCCGCCTCCCAATCCAGGGTCTGACCCACACTGATCGTCGCCGCCGCTCCCTCCTCCTTCATCTCTCGATATGGGACGCCAGAAGAACCATGAGGTATAGAGTAAGCTCATGGTGATAAAGGGAAACTCTGTAGAAAAGCTGGAACTGTACTTGCAGTGCCTGGGCATCCATCCTGTATGAGCAGCAGAGCAGGAATGACTGAAGGAATGGCATGGGTCGCCTTTATATACCGAGACCATAGGTCGGGCATACGCTGCCATACGCTACTCATACGCTTTTCATATGCTACGAATACGCTCTCATATGCAACTCGTAGGTTCTGAGTACACTGCATACACCTGAGATACGCCCGTGATGCAAGTTGAGCATACGAGTAGCATACGCCGGCGTACCCCTAGCATACGTCGGCATACCCCTGCGTACGAGGAGCATATGCCAGCGTATGCGAAGCGTAAGAACCATACGTCCCCATAGGTCGAGGTTTTTTGAGCATGCACAACAAAATTTTGACGGACGGACGGGAGAAAGCGTATGGCGGCGTACAGCCGCATAGGCCGGCATAAGCCGGTACATGATGGCGTATGCGGAGTGTACGCAGAGCGTACGCGTAGCGTATGCCGGCGTATGCTGGCATATGCCGATGTATATGACGTAAAGCACCTACGCCGCCGTATGCTCCCGCAAATAACCCTAATGTGACAGCCCCTTTAAAGTTACTTCAAACTAACATAAGATATATCATAATCAATTTAATATATTTATCTAAAAAATATGACAAACACTCTACACCGTCGGAATATGCAACTTTTACACACGGTGTATTTTTAAGTGATTGGTTACATATATATACAGTATGTATATTCATAGCATGTATGTATATCTATCTGACAAGTTATTACCTAAAAATATTTGCGGATGATACAAAGGTCTTTCGGGCAATACAAGATGTAAGAGATAAGAATCTCTTGCAAGAGGATATTCTTAAACTTGCACAATGGTCCGAGAAATGGCAATTGCCCTTCAATGAAAAGAAGTGTAAAATTATTCATTATGGGAAAAATAATCCTCATTATGCCTATAATATGAAGAACACTGTCCTGCAACAAGATAGCTATGAAAAGTACTTAGGTGTAACCTTCGACTCCCAACTCTCCTTTCAGAAAGACATGAGGACTATCATCTCAAATACTAACCAGAGAGTAGGAATAATTAAAAGAACTTTCCATCGCCTTAACAAGAACAATTTTCTAATTCTATTTAAGTCTCTTGTTAGGCCAATTTTGGAATACTGTCGACAAATTTGGAGCCCAATTTTTCGGAAAGATATTCTGGAGCTCGAAAAGGTTCAGAGACGTGCAACGAAATTAGTTGCAGTTATAAAGGACCTACCCTATGGACAAAGGCTTAGGGAATTGAAACTTCCTACCCTTTCCTACAGAAGGAAAAGAAGTGACATAATTGAAGTATTTAAAATTATGAAGGGTTTTGATAAAATACTTATGAACAAATTTTTCACCTTGAATAAAAGAGAAGGCAGTCGGGGCCATACTCTCAAACTAGTAAAACCCAGAGCCATTTCAAAGTTAAGGCAACATAGTTTCTCAAACAGGATCATAAATATATGGAACAGTCTCCCACAAAATGTTATTTATACGGAGTCAATTAATTAATTCAAGAATAGATTAGAAAAAGCATGGGCTGATGATCCAGGGAAATTTGACCCCTTATTCACCACATGCTACTAATTACTCCTTGTGTTGCTTATTTACTTGCACTCAAGCACAAATGAGAGACAATTAAGTGTTCACACTTCCTGTCTACCATTCACTATATCGCTATATATATATACATAATGCTTATATACATAATTATATATACATATATATAATACGTATACACCACATATGCATATATACACATATATAATATATATACATACATATATTTTTATATATCCCCGTCCTGATATGACCTTAAATGTTGCTAGGACGTAAACAACAACAAACAAACAAACAAATATAAAGAGTTCAGACGCATTAACTGACAAATCCATTTGAATTTGTTTTCTGTAAACTAGAATTTATCGTTGTGCTTTCGAGTTAAAGTCTATTACTTTCATATCGAGTAGGGCATTATCTAAGCTATGTGGCAGCTTGTCAAAACGGATTTGACTAATGAAATGATGGGAGCTTCAGCTGAAACGTGGTTGTCATGGTTTCAATTCGGCCCGATGGCGTTTGTTGGGTTTTGCACCTAAACCTTTTATATATAATTACATATAAGGGTTCAGGTTTAGATACACGGTTATTAGCATGTCCCTAAAAGCCCCCACTACTGCCTGGAGAAATGGGGGTTAGGTGGGCGCTCAATTACATTATCACAATTAACGCGCCACCTCCTGCCCCGCTAGACACACCGGAATGTGGATGAAGTAATACTAGTCAGCGCAACAACCAGGTGGCGTCAGCAGTCTCCCTCTTGACGCATCCCGGGCACGGAACGGAGACGGAGACCTCATGTTGCCAGAATCGATGCTTTACCGAAACAGGCAGGACCCGTACAGATAAAGCTAGTATTTGGATTTAAGGTAAGTGATGGTGATTGTTGAGGGCTTAAAGCCGTGGCGGTTGCAGCAAGGGCCATATTCATGACAAAAAGCCAATGGTATATATTCGGTCAGTCTGGTCAACCACATTCACATGCCTAATTTGAAATTTACACGAAACTCCCAATTGGTCAGATCCATCTGATTAGATCTGTGTCAGATGACAGCACAATTTATCTCACAAAACACAGCAACAATTACAGGAATTGATACAGCCCAGCTGCTGTGTTTGTGCTTTCCATTGCTATTTATATACTTTTTAATAGTGTCGAAGCAAGTTCATGAAATTTACACACTAAAGTAGAATGTCTCCGAGTGGTAGTGACCACTAACACCCAATACACTCAGAGGTGGCTCTTGCCTGAGAAAAAATGCATGAGTCAGCAAATGGGGGATCGAGTGACAACTACTTGGTCCGGCTGAGAACCAGCATGATATTGTGGATGTTCTTCAATGCATAGGGTGATGCTAAGTAGTATAGTAGGGTTAGATTGAGCGTAAAATGACGTAATCCTGGCTCTGGAGAGTCCATTGACCTTAAATGCCCCCTCTGAGAGAGTCCATTGACCTTAGATGACCCATTCTGATAGGGTGGGGGGGTAGGTTTGTCCTTAGATGACCCGTTCTTGGAGGGTGGGGGGTAGGTTTGTCCTTAGATGACCCGTTTGTCCTTAGATGACCTATGATTGTGTGTGTGTGTGTGTGAGCAAACCCATACGATGACGTCATTGAGTTAGTTGGTAGAGATTTTCCGCAGTAACATCTGCCACCACCCCCATGACGTCATTGAGCGGTGAGTTGGTGTTGGTAGAGGTCATAGAGTTCATTTATCCTAGCCATCTGTCGTTTTGTGTGTGTGTGTGTGCAAACCCATACGATGACATCATTGAGTTAGTTGGTAGAGATTTTCAGCACTAACATCTGTCACCCCCAGCATCCCCCCCAAAAAACCCTAACGGTGACGTCATTGAGCTCTGTCGTTTTGTGTGTGTTTGTGCGCGTGCGCATGTGTGTGTGTGTGCAAACCCATACGGTGACGTCATTGAGTTAGTTGGTAAAGACTTTCAGCAGTAACATCTGCCACCCCCAACATTCCCCCCAAAAAACCCATACGGTGACGTCATTGAGCATTGGTGAGGGTGCGGGTGCAGGTGCAGGTGCAGGTGGTGGTGGTGGATGTTACTGCTAAAAATAGAATTGGGAGGGAGGGGGTAGACACCTTTTTAGTCCAACTTCAGTCAGCCCCATATCAGTTAGTGTTGGAGTTTTGGATCCCCATTTTTAGGTTAGCAGTATCATGTGTTGTTGTCATTCGATGAGTTTGTAGTTTGTTTATTGTAATGTGATGTAATGCTAATGCTAATGCAAATTCAGAAGGAGGGATTAAATTTTGTTATCTGCATGAAGCAAATGTTACTATCAAACTTTAGATTCCCAAATATGTCTTCATTGTTGTGGTGGTGGTGTTGGACGATGGTGCACATTCCAAAGTGAAACAATGAAAATCTGTCCACAGTTTAATGAAGTTCAACTTTCGACTATGGGTAATGACAAATTCCTAATCAAATTATTTCTAGACTGATCCTTCCTCTTTCAGATTAATATCACCATGATCAAACATGCTGCTTTGATCTGACATGATTCCAGGACATAAAACCCAAACAAACAAATAAGCCATAACAATCAATTAGTTCTAGTCATAATTGTATACTGTTGACTCACCCCCAGCACCAACCCACCCTCCTCCGATTTGACAGCAGTATGAAGTCAGTTCCCTCCCACTCCCTGTGATATGTGTCTGTAACCTGAGCACAGGCAGGCAGGGAGTACTAGTGCGTCACAAGCACACACATATGGGGCTACACTGAATACTAAATAAAGATTACTTGCGGTACACACTTCAACGAGTACAAATCTCATGTATCACATCATGTTGTATAGATACAATGCCCAACATCCCACTTACCTCTCTAAAACGGTCTATTCGGTAGTGCGTGGGCCTCACATGCAAAGGGTTGGGAGTTTGATTCCAACCAATAACTTTAAAATGGTTACTTGTTGCTTCATAGCCTGACACTTGTGAGAGATGTGATTACCCAAATGCACCCACATGTGACGTGGGGAGTCACATAACCGAACAAAGTTGTAATGGCAAACCATGATCAGAAGTGACTTTATTAGGCACATGGTTTGCCATTACAACTCAGTTTCTTACAACACTCAGCATCAATAGGATAGAGTAAGGACTGGTTAGCTCCACATCAAGAAAATGTGATTGAGTGGGATATCGGGTCATGATGCCGGCGGTCTGATTTTCAGTGGGGCAGCACTATAAAGTCACCATAAGTGCACTTTAGAAGTAGCAGCTGGTGTCCTAGTTGATGAGATCACGGATTGCTGTGTTTATATCTCAAATATCTCGGATGTAAAAGATTATAAAATAATCAAGCAATCTAATTCTACATTTATTATCTAATATTAACACAATATTCTAGACACATTTCAATCATTTAACTGTTTCTCAGGCTAGTGTTGCTTTGATATCTGGCTGGTTGTCCTGTGATGGAGTTATGTGTGGGGTTGGGTTGGGTCGGTGGTCAGGTGGAGTTGGGTTCCCCTAACCTGAGTGGAGGTGAATTTCTGTGAAAACACTGAAAATGTCTCATAGGCTTAACACTATCATGGAATCCACGCAAAATCCAGACATTTGAAGTAATATTAACCTCACCATAGATTCCAACAATTGTATGTAGCAGCAGGGATGGGGAGGGAACTTGGTTCAAGGTGGGGTCAGGTAAGGGGAGGGAGGGGCCAACAGTGAACCGCATTCATGGTAGTGAAGGCCTGGTGCTCTCCCATGACCTTCACTTTGGAGACTTAGTTCATCTTGGAGTAGGGTTGGTTGGTTGTTGAAGATTTACATCCTGGCAACATCTAAGGTCATATCATGCTGGATATCAACTTGTGACAGTGTGCACTTGTGATGATTTTATAGTGATGTCCCACTGAGAAATTAGACCGCATCATGACCCAATATCCCACTCAGTCACATTATCTTGACACTGAGCTAACCAGTCCTTACCCTATCCTATTAATGCCGAGTGTCAGGCTAGGAAGCAACAAGTAACAATTTTAAAGTCATTGGTTTTACTTGACCGGGAATCAAACTCCCAACCTTTTGCATGCAGGGCCACGCTCTACCGAATGTACCATTTTAAAGAGGTAAGTGGGATGTTGGGCATGGTATCTGAGACTGTCTCAAAAGGTGCTAAGCAATGTGGGACAAAACTTTGTATATTGTAATGATCAACCTACTATCTGCTTATGCATTTGCTCAGGATAAACTGATTTGTTTTTTACACGGTGTTTCATAATCCCAATAGAATACATATTGATTTGAAGCAAATGTCCTTGTGTTTTCAGTGTAACCATTTCTGTGCTGTTTTGTGTCAATCGTTACAATGGACAAAAAAAAAGATTGATCACCTTCATGTGATAGATGTGGTTTGTACACGATGAGGTTTTTGCCACAAGTAATTTTTATTTAGCATTCAGTGTAGCGGCATTTGTGTGTGCTTGTCATGCACTAGTACTCCCTGCATGCCTGTGCTGGGGCTACATACACATATCACGCGGAGTGGGAGCGAACTGACTTCATGCTGAATTCAAATCAGAGGAGGATGGGTTGGTGGTGTGGGTAAGTCAACAGTGTACAATTATGACTAGAACTAATTGATTGTTATGGTTTATTTGTTTGTTTGGGTATGGACATGCCTTGGGGATATTCCTTGCTCACTTCAGGACCCCTCAGGGGTAAAGCAAATCTGCACCGACACTCCAGTGTTTGTATCTTTCTTTCCGTCTTCAGTTCTTCGATTCGAGTAGGGAGATCAAACCACATCAAATTTCCCACTAGACCTATCAAAAACTCCAACACCAGCACAATAAATTCTGATATGAATGCTTGCTTTATTCACATTAAATTGAACCCTCACAGGGCATACTTGTGACTGTTAGTGAAAAGACTCACCCCATCTGTGATGTCATCGATTGGGATCGCAGGTACAATATCCTGTGATATGTTTTCCATTCTCACTTTAATACTTAATAAATAAATTAAGTGAAACGTGTCTCGACCTGTGATAGAATAGAAATGGTAGCTGCTACTGGATATAGAGGAATAACAAAAACAGCAATCCATGATCTCATCGACTAGGAGACCAGCTGCTACTGTTAAAGTGCACTTATGGTGACTCTATAGGGTTGCCCCACTGAAAATCAGACCGCTGGCATCATGACCCGATATCCCACTCAGTCACATTTTCTTGACGCTGAGTTAACCAGTCCTTACTCTATCCTATTAATTCTGAGTGTTGTAAGAAACTGAGTTGTAATGGCAAACCGTGTGCATAATAAAGTCACTTTTGATCACGGTTTGCTATTACAACTTCGTTCGGTCACGTGACTCCCCATGTCATGTGGGTGCATTAAGGTAGTCACGTCTCTCACAAGTGCTTGGCTATGAAGCAACAAGTAACCATTTTAAAGTTATTGGTTGGAATCAAACTCTCGACCTTTCACACATGAGGCCCGCGCACTACCGAATAGACTGTTTTAAAGAGGTAAGTGGGATGTTGGGCACCATATCTATCTAACACCATGTGACAAATGAGGTTTGTACACATTGAGATGTGTACTGCAAGTAATCTTTATTTAGCATTCAGTGTAGCCCTATGTGTGTGTGCTTGCGATGCACTAGGACTCCCTGCCTGCCTTTGCTCAGGCTACAGACACATATCACAGGGAGTGGGAGGGAACTGACTTCATACTGATGTCAAATCGGAGGAGGGTGGGTTGGTACTGGGGGTGAGTCAACAGTATACAATTATGACTAGAACTAATTGATTGTCATCGTTTATTTGTTTGTTTGGGTTTTATGTCCTGGAATCATGTCAGATCAAAGCAAGATGTTTGATCATGGTGATATTAATCTGAAAGAGGAAGGATCAGTCTAGAAAAAATTTGATTAGGAATTTGTCATTACCCATAGTCAAAAGTTGAACTTCATTAAACTGTGGACAGATTTTCATTGTTTCACTTTGGAATGTGCACCATCGTCCAACACCACCACCACAACAATGAAGACATATTTGGAAATTTAAAGTTTGATAGTAACATCATTTCAGATGTTACTGCTGAAAGTCTCTACCAACTAACTCAATGATGTCACTGTATGGGTTTGCACACACACACACACATGCACGCACGCGCACACACACACAAAACGACAGCTCAATGATGTCACCATTTGGGTTTTTTGGGGGGGATGCTGGGGGTGGCAGATGTTACTGCTGAAAATCTCTACCAACTAACTCAATGAATGACGTCATCGTATGGGTTTTCACATACATACATACACACACACACACACACACAAAACGACAGATGGCTAGGATAAATGAACTCTATGACCTCTACCAACACCAACTCACCGCTCAATGACGTCACCATTTTTTTTGGGGGGGTGAATGATAGGGGTGGTGGAAGATGTTACTGCGGAAAATCTCTACCAACTAACTCAATGACGTCATCGTATGGGTTTGCACACACACACACACAGACACACAGACACACACTCATAGGTCATCTAAGGACAAACGGGTCATCTAAGGACAAACTTCCCCCCCCACCCTCCAAGAACGGGTCATCTCAGGACAAACCTACCCCCACCCTATCAGAACGGGTCATCTAAGGTCAATGGACTCTCTCAGAGGGGGCATTTAAGGTCAATGGACTCTTTCAGAGCCAGGATTACGTAATTTTACCCTCAATCGAACCATACTATACTACTATGCTATCTAGCTTATCATTTGGATGCTCGTCCCATCCATGTTGCCGTTTTGATTTGATATATTAGAGAAGAAGTGGTCTTTGATCAGAGTGAGGGATCTGACATGGTACATCAACACCATTCGAACGCACTCTCTCAGCTCAGTGACCATGCTTATTTCCTTGGATACCGCTATGGCCAGGCACCCAGTAAAAGTGGATGCTCTACCCTGCCATTTAACTTATATGATTTACTCTATTTAAAGCTGCATAGTCCGATGAAATATCAAATTTTCAAAACCAAACCAATTATCTAGATTTGATTTTGCATATCTAACTTAGATATTGGTACACTTATTAAGCATTTGTTTTTGCGTAGAAGGCAATACTGAGTTAATTTAATAGAACCTATTACTGCAGAAGTCTATGGTGTCAGAGTTTTGTCAAGCTTGCCAAAACTAATTTTCCATGTTTGCACTCAAAATATCTAAAAAGTTTACCATTTAAAATAATAGTAACTTTTAACTAATGTAAAGTAGATATTAGTGATCGATCTAATATATTTATCTCAGAAAAAATTCTGAAATTCAAAACCATCGGACTATGCAACTTTAAGTAATGTGATGTACCCTATTTAGTTATGGTATGTACCCTACTTTAAAAATGTAATGGCTAATGCCACAGTACTGTGTCACTAATATTACATGTAGTTATTACCACAAAACTAATATTATTTGATTGCCTATCAGAACCCACTATACAAGTGCCATATTTTGTTGTTGACACATTATTTTGCCAGCCAATTTGACAGTTCAATTAGGCCCATTAAATATGTATTATTTATTATTACATTCATTTGATTAAGCGGGGCACATTTCAATCGTGAACAATTGGTCTCCCTGATTGCATCGCTCCTGGTCCTATCATAGTAATGCTAGATAGTGAACAATATAAATTGTTTAGGTAATTAATTTTAAGTAAACCCACACAAGTTCGAATCCCATGAACTGTCATATGGGAAGCGGACGTTCAAGTTTTCAACTCATTCGGCCATCCCGTCTGTTTGCTGTAGGCCTACCTCCATAATCTGCTGTCTGGCATACAAAGAGAAAACTTTCATCTGAGTGATATATTTTCACGTTGGACATTTGCATAATAAAGGATTGAGAAAAAAAGGAGAGAAAAAAGAAAGGAAAAAAAAGAAAGAGAAAAAATGCCACTTGCTCCATATGTGGCGTCTCCCATCTCACACTCATATGTCATCATCGGTCTGTGACCTTATGTCAGCTGGGACTTCCCAGGCGTCACAATGACTGCGCCCGAAATAAACTCATGTTCTTTGTCCCACTTCAGCTTCCACGTCCTTTGTGCCCACGAGCAATGAATATGATAGGACAAGGACTGGTTAGCACAGTATCAGGATAATGTGACTGTGTGGGATATCGAATCATTGTCTTGTAAGAAATACTAATTAAATTATTTTGTAATTGACATGCGTTATTTGACACGTGTATATGCATCTCTGCTCCAAAGGTGGCATTCAATCATAAGCCGTGTTCACACGGGCAATGTAAATCGATTCGTAGAAAGCGACTTGCCTAATTCGACGCACATTTCCCGTGTGAACGGGCGTCTGAGTCGAATTAGGGCTGAATCGATTTCTGTGATGCGCATCCTGTAAACCACCTATCGAGGTAGTTTACGTGAGTCGATTTCTGTGAATCAATTTATTTTGCCTGTGTGAATGCAACCGACTTACGTGAGGCGGATTAATGACGTGACAGTCGAGACCTGAGTGTGTTGACTTTCCGGTAAATTTGCTCTATGAACCTGCTAGAGGTGCACATATATTTTTTTCATCATTTATTTTTAGGGTTTCACTGCCCAGCAGAAGTTTTGACCGTTCCAAACCAATACGATTCAGTACATACATATCTAGGTCGAACCCACTCTCTCGTGGCGACGTCGACTAACCGAAAAATGGCGCTGGTCAGACTGGACTTGCTCATGCGCAGATATCGATTTCCGGCCCAAGTACTACCCGTGTGAACGGGCCACTAATTCGACTCACCTGATTCGATTTGTCTAATTCGCTTCACATTTTGCCCATGTGAACACGGCTATAGACACATACGAACGGGGATCCTAAATCCCTGACGTCCCTTTATTATCGCCCACTCTACTGCCAATTTTCCAGAAACTTGACACTGTAGACGAATTTAGCTGGTACGCATATACAAATCACTAAAATAATACTGACTAATTAAATCAACCTCTTTTTCCCTAAATATATATGCTGCATTGGCTCCCTATGTCCGAATCATAACATAAACTGTACTTGAGATTTTAAAACATGAATTGGCAAGTGTAATGTGTTAACTCACATCACCTTTTACAGCTCACTGTAACCATTTCTTTGCCTGTGAGAACTCGGCTGTTTACATGTGCACTTGTGCAAGATGACCCCCTTTTCATTCCTGATAGCACACAGGGGAGGGGGTTAGTCAAACCAGTTGTGGAAACTCAAATGCTACTGCCTGCATACGGTGCGCAACCTAGGCCCTGTCACACTACGACGTTTCTCACCAACGCGCTTCGACGCGTGCCGACGGGTCTGGTTTTTGTTCAAAACGTCGGTACACGTCCGGTACGTTGCCGGCGCGTTGCCGGCGCGTTACCGGCGCGTCGGTACATAGCAACGTGTGAATGGAAACGTCGGCGCGCGTCGGTGCGCGGCGCGGCGCGTCGAGGTTTTGTGCATGCACAAAACTTTGGACGCGCGGCGACGCGCGCCAACGGGTTGGAGGGCGCGTTACGGACGCGTTAGCAACACGTCGACACGCGTTGGCGGCGCGCCGGCGGAACGCTGGCAGGACGTTGATCAATGTTGGTTAACGTTGGCTCTTTTTCCCCAAAAATGGGAGCGTTCCGTCGGCGCGTCGGGAACGTCCCATCGACGTGTTGTGGGCATGCCATTGGCGTTGCTCCAGCGTTTCTCGGCGCGTTGGACGTGTTGCCGGCGCGCCTGGATGCGTTGGCCGCGCGCTGTGGACGCGCTGTGGACGCGCTGCGGGCGCGTCCTAACGTGTTGCTGGCGGGTATGTACGGGTTGACGCAATACTAACACGATACCAACGCGCTCCCTCCACGCTGTAAACGCGCCGATAGCGCGCCACCAGGGCGCCGACAACGCGCCAATAACACGCTACTAACGCGCCAATAACGCGCCAATAACGCGCCAATAACGCGCCTCCAACACGCCACTAACACGCTGCGCCGTGTCAAACTTTCTCCCAAAGCGCCGAAAAGTTCGACGTTTCTCGACGGGTTGCAAATATTTTGCGCGTTGCCGGCGCGCCGGCAGAAGCGTCGTAATGTGACAGGGCCTTTAATACATAACCGGGCGCGGTCGCCTAATCGGTAGAGCGCGAGCCTCGCGTGCGAAAGGTCGGGAGTTTGGTTGCCGGTCGAGTCAAATCAATGACTTTAAAATTGATACTTGTCTCTTCCTAGCCTGACGCTCGGCATTACTAATAGGGCAAGGACTGGTTAGCTCAGTGTCAGGATCAATAGCAGTGACTGAGTGGGATATTGGGTCATGGTGCCGGCAGCCTGATTTCCCAGTGCGACAGCACTAAAAAATTGCCATGCGTGCGCACTGTCACAAGTCGGTACCCGTCCTAATATGACATTGGATGTTGCTAGGACATAAAACTCCAAGAACCAACCAAACAACCTAATACATAACTGTGACAGGAATTCAGGTGCACACCTTAAAGCTGCACAGTCCGTATGAAGCATCACATTTTCAAAACCAAAATAATTATCTAGATTTGATTCTTCTACATATCTACCTCAGATACTGATGAACGTATTATACTATTAAGCATTTGCTGCCCCCCTGGGAGACCAGGCCACCAGCACCATGACCTGATATACCACCTAGTATCGTTATCCTGACACTGAGCCCTATCCTAATAATGCTGAGTGCCTGGCTAGAAGCGACAAATGTAAATTTTTAAGTCATTGGTTTGACTAGACCTGGGTTCGAACCAGTGGGTTCGAAACCCACAATCTACCAATCTACCAAATCAAATTCATGGAGTGTGGTTGCTATAGCATGCATGCTTTATTTTCTCCACGTCTGGTGTTAATTGATATATTCCATCGGAAAGGGAGTTGAAAGACCTATACAATATCGCATTGCATTTATATCGCTAGATATATCTTTTAGACGCTTTTATTCTTAAGAACATTCCTTTTCTAATGAGCCGTGCACACCTACCGTTTACGATTCGCGCACTAAAACTCGTGACTCGACCCGACCCGCTTAAAACTGAAAACGGGCCGATTCGTTTTTCGAATCGCGAATCGCAATCGTAAACGGCCACTTTTAGCACTAAAAACTGAGTTTTATGCGCGAATCGCATGCGTCTAGTGTGCTAAGGGGTCGCACACCTAACGACTAAAACCCAGTTTTATGCGTGAAACGGGCAGTTTTAAGTCGTATACGGTAGGTGTGCACTGGCCATAAGCACACTCAAATTCACTGGCACTAAACCCAGCACTATGCACTTTCATTTCAGAATCGAATGCTGACCACTCAGTGAAGTCCCTGCCTAGATCATACAACACATGCAATGTATACAACACATATAATACACAAAACACACACAAGTCAAACATCATATTGAACGTGCACAACACACAGCAGAAATAACACATTTAAACCATGCAAAACACACTACACATTTAGCACACATCACACACGCAATACACTATGCAAGCAACACACATAACACAATAAACATATACAACACACAACACAAATAACACATGTAACACATGCAAAACACACTACACATTTAGCACACATCACACACGCAATACACTATGCAAACAATACACACAACACAATAAACATATACAACACACAACACAAATAACACATGTAGCACATGCAAAACACACTATACATTTAGCACACATCACAGACGCAATACACTATGCAAACAATACACACAACACAATAAACATACAACACACACCACAAATAACACATGTAGCACATGCAAAACACACTACACATTTAGCACACATCACACACGCAATACACTATGCAAACAACACACACAACACAATAAACATATACAACACACAACACAAATAACACATGTAGCACATGCAAAACACACTATACATTTAGCACACATCACAGACGCAATACACTATGCAAACAATACACACAACACAATAAACATACAACACACACCACAAATAACACATGTAGCACATGCAAAACACACTACACATTTAGCACACATCACACACGCAATACACTATGCAAACAACACACACAACACAATAAACATATACAACACACAACACAAATAACACATGTAAGACATGCAAAACACACTACATAGTTAACACATATCCCACATACAACACATTAAGCATATACAATACACATAGCACCAGCAACACATTTAACAAAACAGTACACAACACATCCAGCACTACGTTAATACCATATATACATATATATATATATATATATATATATATATATATATAAAAATATATATATATAACACATCACATACCACACGTCCAACTACATTATATACAATCAGGAACCGCCCTAGGGTTGCTGACGTCCTGGGCAAGCCAAATTCGGGCGCCCTTACAAGTATAATATATTTTTAATTATCACAAGGAGGAACAAAAATGGAAATGTAGGATTAAAGAGTTTATTACAATATAGGGTCTACAAATCTAAAGAAACTAGTTAAAAAAACAGCATCAAAGTTTCAAATCTTTTCATTAATGTAACTAGGAGAGAGACCGTATCTACATTACTGGCAAAGATCTTACAAGAAAAGAAATTGAATTAAGAATTTAAAGCTGCATAGTCTGATGAAGCATCACATTTTCAAAACCAAAACAGTTATCTAGAGACAAATAAGTGTTCACACTTCCTGTCTACCATTCGCTATTTGATTCGACATATCTAACTTAGATACAGATGCACTTATTAAGCATTTGTTGCCACATGGGATATTGACTCAATTTAATAGAAGCTGCTACTGCAGAAGCCTATGTTGTCAGAGTTTTGGCACATGCCAAAACTAATTGTACATGTTTCCATTTCAAATATCTCCAAAGTGAGCCATTTAAAATAAATGTTAGATCTACTTCAAACTAAAGTAAGGTAGATTATAACAATCAATTTAATATATTCATCTCAGAAAAATTACTAAAGTCAAAACTATTGGACTATGAAACTTTAAAAGCAATTAAATTATATTTGGCGACCTTTAACTCTTGGCGCCCAGGTACCTTCAGCTGGTCCTGCATACAAGAATACAAGCCTCACAACTCACAACAATACAACCCCGACACCCACACCCCATACCCCACACCTCAACCACGCCTCGCGATGATCGAGCTGGCCGAGTGTCTCAGCCTTTCATCCGGTTACCTGGCTTCGCTGTTCTCCAACGTGCTCGCCACTGTGGGCAGCGCCTGTGCGCAGGCTCTGCAGCAGGCCATCCAGCCGTTCCAGCTCAACTTCTCGCGCTACGTTTTCCAGCTGTGCATCTGCACCTGTCTGGTTCTCGCCAGGCACGAGACTTTCCGCGTGAAGTTAGCGCTGGTTCCCTACGTGCTCCTCGCCGGCTTCTGCAGCAACCTCTTCAACATCACCTACTATACGGCATCGGCGCTCCTACCGCTCGGCATGCTGCTCGTCGTTACCAACGTTACGCAGATCATCAACTCCACCGTCATAAACAAGCTGGTTTTCGACAAGATGGTCATGCCGCTCAAGTTGCTCTTGATCGGGTTAATGATTCTGGGCCTGCTCTTCATTCTCCAGCCGACGCTGATCTTTCGAGGTGTTTCCATCGGCCCGTTCGAACCGCAGACGACGCCAGCGTGGAATTGCCGGGCAAACTTCTCGGCGGCGAACGAGACCGCGACACTCGAATCGACGGGCGAAGAAGCGGAGAAGGGAACGGGAAAGGCCGCCATTTTGGGTTATTTTCTGGCGATCGGTGCTGGAATTGCGGCAACATCGAGAGGGGCTGTTTACAAAGCGAAGCTGCGATCAGTCTCGGTCGGTGTTGTCGGGTTCTGGGTCAGTGTCATCGGCATCCTGCCATCCACCCTCCTTGTGTTCTATCTGGAGACGCCCGTCGTGTTTCTAACCCGCTGGCAGCTGCTCCTGTTGTTCGGTCACGGTTTCGGCGCCGCCAGTTGCAGCACCCTCAATATATTCGCGCAGCAAAAGCTGTCGCCGGTCACGTGGGCCATGATGGACAACAGCAAGTTGATCCTCAACTTTACCCTGCAGTACACGCTGCTCAGTGAGGTGCAGCCGGGCAAGCGGAACGCCACTGAGGTGCTGGGTGCAGTGATCGCATTCATTGCCATGGCTGGGTCTGTGCTGATCGATCTGCGAACCGAGAGGCACAGTGACAAAGACTTGGACGGTCTCATGGTAACTGAGCCGGACATGAAGAGCTCTGCGAAAGGTTTTCCTAAATAAAATGTTGGTAGTTCCTACTTTTTTTAACGGAGAGATTTACTGATCGAAGGAGGGAAACCGGAGGCAGATGTGGGAGTTAGAAGGGCTTATTCAATACTAATAGAACGAGAGGACAATAATCGATGTCATCCAAGTCGAGAGCGCCTTGCCCGATCACCAGGACCCTGGAGGCCGCCCGAGCCGACCACTTTGCAGCAGTGTCCTAAAAATAGAGGTTGAGTTGAGTGGGTGTAGTAAAATATTGTCAATGTCCAGCTGTAAGTAGGCCAAATGGCGAGCTATGGCCGGGGGAGGTTTCTTGTATAGTGTATGTGTGGAACAACCTCACGAGTCATGTTGTGGAGGCTACTGCTATGAGTGAAGCGTTTAACAGATACTGGTGAGATCAAGATTTTGAAAATAATTATAGTAGCTTCCCATGTCACAGAGACCAAGATAGTGATATCTCTTCAGATTCACCACAGAACAGTCTGTATACACAGGTTTAATCATTGTTGTCCAGTAAAGATCTAAGCATGCCTCAAGAAAACTAAACTAAGGAAGCAAGATATTAACAGGTTGGAGAGCTTACCTCGTTCGGGCTATGGTGGTTAATGTACCTCATTCGAGTACCGGTTCAATTTCCAAGGTCGAATTTCATATAGGATTATGGTGCAGGTTCACAAATATGGTTGTGGAACACTGAGTTTTAGGAGGTTTTCATATCCGAATACATCACTTGAAAGGAAAAATTTATATCTAATTTCATGAATATTCAAAGGACATTTAGTTGGGACCGGATTGAGTAAATTAACAGTGAATATTAGGAAATAATTCAGTAGTTACAACACATGTCTACAGGACAGAACTGACAATGACAGTACTGTGTTGGTATAGCCATTAATCCCAAACAATAGAGGAACCTCCAGTCAACCATGGGGGTATATGCTGGTATGTAGCCCACTCATATATTTCCACTTGCCACTGGGGGAGGTCCTGTGGGGACTGTTGTACATCATTTAGATATATTTTTTGCATACCAATATATATATATGCATAAGAAATAATCACTGTGATTATGCATCTGATGCATAATCACCACAAATATGGCTTGTCTTGCTGGTACAACATTAAGAAAAACCTACCTTAAATATTATTGTATTTGATTTATTGTATTGTTGGTTATCACTTTTTATTTCTATTCGCAGGAGGTCAGTAAGCTATGCGCATAACTAACACTGTAATTATGCATCTGATGCATAATCCCCACAAATATTGCATTTCTGGCTGTTACAGCAACATTAACATTCAACTTACCCTGTATATAATCTATACATACCTATGCATACCTATGCATATATATACACATATTTCATATACATTCATATACATTAATATACATTCATATACATACATATATGCATATAAACGTACATAAACATACATAAACAATTTTTATATCTACCTACTATGGACCAAATTATGTAACTACCATAGTCATGAGTCTGAATTGAATGAATGAATATACATATGCATACATATACATACATATACATACATATACATACATATACATACATATACATATAGATACATACACATAAAATTATCTAATGCATAATCCCCACGAATATGGCATTTCTTGCTGGTACAGCAACATTAATAACAACTTACCCTGTATATTATTACATTCATATCTCATTTATTTTATTGTTGGTTATCACATTTTATTAATATTTATATTATTTGAATTGAGTCCTAGTGTCAGGAGTCTCGGAGCCGGGAGGCCTGGAACCGGGAAGCCGGTATTCCCGGCACTGATAGGCTGCCATCTCCTCTACCACACCCCCGGAAACCCAAACCCCCTATGCCTATTATAACTGTTATACATATACATACATACATATACATACATATACATACATATACATACATATACATACATATATATACATACATACATATACATACATACATATACATACATACATATACATACATACACATACATACATATACATACATATACATACATATACATACATATACATTAACATACATTAACATACATATATATACCTATATATACATATATATACATGACTCCTACTCATATGCAATAAATACATATTGTATTTAGAGATGACCTGCATCACATATCTTAGAGTGGTCCCTCCATGTGTCACTGCTAAGTTAATCATATGTAGTCTGTGTCCACTATCAGGCTATTCAAGAATGCAAGGGCCCCTAAGCTCTGGGAAACAGTTTCACACTCCATTAACAAACACTGCCATAACCCTAAATAACATTAAAACGTCCATTTAAATTTAATTTAATTTTTGATTTTTAATGCATGTACAGTACACATACCTTTTAAATCCTATATGCATATATACATATAGATTTAAAAGTATGTGTACATGTACATGCATAATCAAAAATAAATTAAATATAAATGGAATGTTATTTAGGGTAATGGCAGTGTTTGGTTAAAATCTGAGTGTGAAACTGTCAGAGCTTAGGCCCCTTGCATTCTTGCAATAAGTCTGATAGTGACACAGACAACATATGGATTAACTTAGCAGTGACAAATGGAGGACCACTCTAAGATATGTGATGCAGTCATCTCTAAATACAATATGTATTTATATGCATATGTGTAGAGTCATGTATATATGTCTTCATATGTGTATATATAGATGTGTATGTATATGTATATGTATATGTATGTATATGTATGTATATGTATGTATGTATATGTATGTATATGTATGTATGTGTATGTATGTATATGTATGTATATGTATGTATATGTATGTATAGGTATGTATATGTATGTATATGTATGTATATGTATGTATATGTATGTAATGGTCAATGTTATAACAGTTATAATAGGCATAGGGGGTTTGGGTTTCCGGGGGTGTGGGAGAGGAGATGGCAGCCTATCGGTGCCGGGAATACCGGCTTCCCGGCACCAGGGTTCCAGGCCTCCCGGCTCCGAGACTCCCGACACTAGGACTCAATTCAAATAATATAAATATTAATAAAATGTGATAACCAACAATAAAATAAATGAAATATGAATGCAATAATATACAGGGTAAGTTTTTATTAATGTTGCTGTACCAGCAAGAAATGCCATATTTGTGGGGATTATGTATGTATATGTATATATGTATGTATAGGTATGTATGTGTATGTATATGTATGTATATGTATGTATGTATATGTATGCATATGTATATTCATTCAATTCAGACTCATGACTATGGTAGTTACATAATATGTATGTTTATATGCGTATATGTATGTATATGAATGTATATGAATGTATATGAATGTATATGAAATATGTGTATATATATGTATGTATAGGTATGTATAGGTATATGTATAGCATTTATAATAGGCATACAGGGTTCGGGTTCGGGGTGGTAGGAGATAGCAGCCTATCGGCGCAAGGAATCCCGGCTTCCTGGCGCCAGGGTTCCCGGCATCCCGGCGCCGAGACTCCTGGCACCAGGCCTCAATTCAAATAATATAAATATAAATAAAATGTGATAACCAATAATTAAATTAAATTAAATATAAATGCAATAATATACAGAGTAAGTTGAATGTTAATGTTGCTGTAACAGCAAGAAATGCCATATTTGTGGGGATTATGCATCAGATGCATAATTACAGTGTTATTTATGAGCATAGCTTACTGACCTCCTGTGAATAGAAATAAAAAGT